>PITB01009186.1:7928-56063 GCA_004024585.1 Paradoxurus hermaphroditus
GAAGAATAAATATCGTTAAAATGGCAATACTACCCAAAGCAATCTACACATTCAATGCAATCCCAATCAAAATTGCACCAGCATACTTCTCAAAGCTAGAGCAAACAATCCTAAAATTTGTATGGAACCACAAAAGACCCCGAATAGCCAAAGTAATTCTGAAGAATAAAACCAAAGCAGGAGGCATCACAATCCCAGACTTTAACCTCTACTACAAAGCGGTAGTCATCAAGACAGCATGGTATTGGCACAAGAACAGACACATAGATCAATAGAATAGAATAGAGAACCCAGAAATGGACCCACAAGCATATGGCCATCTAATCTTTGACAAAGCAGGAAAGAGTATCCAATGGAAAAAAGTCAGCCTCTTTAACAAATGGTGCTGGGAGAACTGGACAGCAACATGTAGAAGAATGAAACTAGACCACTTCCTTACACCACTCACAAAAACTCTAAATGGATGAAGGATCTGAATGTGAGACAGGAAACCATCAAAATCCTAGAGGAGAAAGCAGGAAAAAACCTCTTTGACCTGAGTCGCAGCAATTTTCTATGCGACACATCTCCAGCAGCAAGGGAACTGAAAGCAAAAATGAACTATTGGGACCTCATCAAGATAAAAAGCTTCTGCACGGCAAAGGAAACAACCAACAAAACTAATAGACAACCGACGGAATGGGAAAGGATAATCGCAAATGATGTATCAGATAAAAGACTAGTATTTAAAATCTATAAAGAACTTACCAAACTCCACTCCTGAAAAACAAATAATCCAGTGAAAAAGTGGGCGGAAGGTATGAATAGACACTTCTCCAAAGAGGACATTCAGATGACACAAAGTCACTCATCATCAGGGAAACACAAATCAAAACCACACTGAGATACCACCTTACACCGGTTCGAGTGGCTAAAATGAAGAAATCAGGAAACTATAGATGATGGCGGGGATGTGGAGAAGCAGGCACCCTCCTACACTGTTGGTGGGAATGCAAACTGGTGCAGCCTCTCTGGAAAACGGTGTGGAGGTTCCTCAAAAAAATGAAAATAGAGCTACCCTATGACCCAGCAATAGCACTGCTAGGAATCTACCCAAGAGACACAGGAATGCTGATGCATAGGGCCACGTGTACCCCAATGTTCATAGAAACACTTTCGACAATAGCCAAATCATGGAAGCAGACCAAGTGCCCATCAACTGACGAATGGATAAAGAAGTTGTGGCACATATATACCTTGGACTACTACGTGGCAATGAGAAAAAATGAAATCTGGCCATGTGTAGCAACATGGATGGAACTGGAAGGTATTATGTTAAGTGAAATAAGTCAGTCAGAAAAAGACATATACCATATGTTTCCACGAATAGGTGGACTTTGTGAGACTAAGCAAAAACCAGGGGAAGGGCTAGAGGAGAAAGGAAAAAAAGACACAGAGAGGGACGGAGATAAAACATAAGAGACTCTCAAAGACTAAGAACAATCTGAGGGTGAGGGAGGTGAGGTAGGTGAGGGAGGGGGGAGAGGGGCTGACGGACATTAAAGAGGGCCCGTGTTGGGATGAACACTGGGTGTTATATGTAAACCAATTTGAAAATAAACTATTATTAAAAAAAAAAAGGAGAAAAGGGAGAATATATCTAAATAACAAGAATTGACCTGGGGTTGATCCAGGCAGTGCCGCAGTGCTTGTTTCACCACGTCTAACTAGCTCTAGTAGATAAGTGGCTATGCCCGGGGGGCAGTGGGTGGGAGATGTGGTTTGGTGTAGTCAGGTCCTGCCTCCACCGTGGGCCCTGAGGACTGATCCCTGAGGTCCCACCTTCGTGGTTGTGGGGAGAAAAATGGCGGCCACCCAGTCCCTTCTTCATGGACCGGGTATCCCAAGTCACCCCTTTGTCTCCGTCATCTCTCTGCCAGGGCCACAGATGCAGTGGGCTTTCTCATTCCACGGTCTCCTGTGTCCCATGATTATCTGAATTTTAAAATCACTATGACCACCATATCCAGTTTCTCCTGGTGTAGATTGTGCCCCTAACATAGCGCCAAACCCAGAGATGTCTCCCCTCCTCCTTATATAGATAAACGGGGCCACCGGCCCCAGTTCAAAGAAAGCCCTACAGTTAGAAATGGGACTTCTCTTCAAAAGCCCTACAGTTAGAGACTGGATAATAGGCTCCCTCTCCGTCCCTGTCTGAGGTTTTTCTCTTATCCAGATACAGTCCTACACTTCCCCAGCCACTCTTTCTTTTCCCTTTGTCTCTCTGCAGAAGGAGCTCTCTCCTCTCCATATCTCTGCAGTCCATTTTATCACCCCCAGTTCGCACTCACGCCCTTATGGGGCCACTTGGTTTTTGGGTTTTCTTCCTTGTAGACTCTGTCTCCTTTCTTCCCAGACTCTTGGGATTGAGAGTCCTTTGACTTCAGTCCTTCTTTGTTTGAGATTCGTGGGAAGACAGGGTCCCCCTACTTCTCCACCATGTTGGCCCCTCTCTCAAGAAACATCAGAGTTGTCTTACTTCTCTTCCTCAAACACTTGCAGAGCTGGTAGTTGTAGGACATGCCCAGCTCTGAGACTGGTCCATGCCTGGGCCTCTCCAGATACCACAAAAGCGTCTGTTGTTTTCCTCTGCTTATTTTTGGGGCACCTGGGTGGCTCAATCAGTTAAGCTTTGGATTCTTGATCTCAGCTCAGGTCTTGCTCTCAGGGTCGTGAGTTCAAGGCCCTGGGCATGGAGCCTACTTTCTTTTCCCTTCCCCAAGAAACTACTTTTTAAATTTGTTTAATGTTTATTTATTTTTGAGAGAGAGAGACACACAGCATGAGGGGGGAGGGGCAGAGAGAGAGGGAGACACAGAATCCAAATCAGGCTCCAGGATCTGAGCTGTCAGCACAGAGCCTGTCATGGGGCATGAACTCACCAACCATGAGATCATGACCTGAACTAAAGTCAGACCCTTAACCGACTGAGCCACCCAGGCACCCCTCCTTGTTGATACTATGTTTAGATGATCTGTCCATTGCTGTAAGTGGGGTGTTGAAGTCGCTACTATAATGATATTATTATCAATGAGTTTATGTTTGTGATTAATTGACATGTACATGTGGGTGTCCACCGTTTGGAGCATAAATGTTTACACTAGTTAGATTTTCTTGGTGTATAGACCCCTTAATTGTGATATAATGTCCTTCTTCATCTCTTGTTACAGTCCTTATTTTAAAACCTAGATTGTCTGATATAAGTTTGGCTACTCAGCTTTCCTTGGTGACTATTAGCACGAAAGACGGTTTACCATCCCCTTACTTTCAATCCAAAGGTGTCTTTAGGTCTAAAATGGGTCTCTTGTAAACAGTATATAGATGGATATTGTTTTCTGATCCATTCTATTACCCTATGTCTTTTGATTGGAGTATTTAGTCCATTGATGTTTAGAGTGAGCACTGAAAGATACAAATTTATTGCCATTATGTTGCCTGTAGAGTTGGAGTTTCTGGTGGTGTTCTCTGGTCCTTTCTAGTCTTTGTTGCTTTTGGTCTTGTTTTTGTTTTGTTTTGTTTTGTTTTCATCTTTTCTCCCTACAGAGAGTCCCCCTTAAAATTTCTTACAGGGCTGGTTTAGTGAACTCCTTTAATTTTTGTTTGTCTGAGAAATATTTTATCTCTCCTATTTTGAATGACAGCCTTGCGGGATAAAGAACTCTTGGCTGCCTATTTTTCCAATTTAGCACATTGAATATATCCTGCCACTACTTTCTAGCCTGCCAAGTTTTATCTCAAATTGGACTGTATTTCCCAACCCCTCACTTCTGAGGGACTGTGGCTTTGACCCACTCAGACCCTCTGGGAGAGGGTGTTGCTGAGCAATGGCTGGGTGCCGGCCCACCCCCAGGAACGTTCGTGAGACTGTGCTGCTGCTGATACCCAGAGACTGTAGCTAGGGGCCAGCCCACCCCAGAAAAAGTTCGTGGGATCATGTAGCAGCAGCGCTTCAGGGATTATGGAAAATCAAAACACACATCTGGCACCTGGCTTCCCCTTAACGTCCTTGTTCCAGCACCAGCAAATGTGGTTGTTCCCTGGGGTCCGCTGGGACCATTGCCTGTGGGGAGGACTCACAGCCTCTACCCAATGTCCTCCCAGCAGGGGAAACGCCTCTCCCCATGTGGCCCAAGGAACCCTTGGGCTTGCTTTTCCTGGCATCTGTTCTCTCCACAAGCAAAAACAGCTCCCTGCCCTCTGAGGTTTCTCTCTTTCCCAGTTCACCTCTCCACACCATGTACCTGTCAAGTTCTGTGATTCAGCTTGTGCAGATTGTGTTAATCCTCAAATCAGTGTTCTAAGTGTGTAAGATGGTTTAGTGTTGATCTTGGTGCATTTCAGGGATGAGAGACACAAAAAAAACTTCCATGTTCTTCTGCCATCTCTTTTCTTTTTGAGAAGTCAGGCTAGGGGTTTATCAATTTTGTTTATTCATTCAAAAAACCAGCTCTTAGATTCATTGATCTGTTATACTGATGGTTTTTGTTTGTTTGTTGTTTGTTTTTAGATTCTATATTGTTTATTTCAGCTCTAATCTTTATTATTTCTCTTCTTCTAAGGCTTTGGGGTTTCTTTGCTGTTCTACTTCTAGTTCCTTTAGGTGCAAGGCTAGGTCTTATATTTGGGATTTTTCCTATTTCTTGATATAGGTCTGCATTGCAATGTTATGACTACCTTTGCTGAATTGCAAAGGGTTTGGGCTGTCATGTTTTCATTTTCATTTGCTTCCATATATTTCCTAATTTCTTCTCTAATTGCTTGGTTGACCCATTAATTCCTTAATAGGATGTTCTTTAACATCCATGCATTTGGAGGCTTTTTATTGTGGTTGATTTTGCCTTTTATTTCTTTTTGTCATCTGATTGCTGACACTAGGACTTCCAACACTACGTTGTCATGTTCTTGACCTTAGGGGGAGTCTCTCAGTTTTTCCCCATGGAGGATGATATTAGCTGTGGGTTTTTTGTATATGGCCTTTATGATCTTGAGGTGTGTTTCTTCTATCCCTACTTTCTTGAGTTTTTTTTTTATCAAGAAAGGATGCTGTGTTATGTCAAATGCTTTTTCCGCATCTATTGAGAGGATCATTTGGTTCTTATCCTTTCTTTTATTAACGTGATGTATCATATTGATTGATTTGCAAATATTGAACCAGCTCTGCATCCCAGGGATAAATCTCACTTGATCATGGTGAATAATTCCTTTAATGTATTGTTGGATCCAGTTCACTAGTATCTTGTTGAGAATTTTTTCATCCATGTTCATTAGGGAAATTTGTCTGTAGTTCTCCTTCTTAGTGGGGTTTTTGGCTTTGGAATCAAGGTAATGTTGGCCTTGTAGAATGACGTTAGAAGTTTTCCTTCCTTCCTTTTTTTTTTTTTTTATTTGGAACAGCTTCAAAGGAATTGGTGTTAACTCTTCTTTAACTATTTGGTAGGATTCCCCTAGAAAGCCATCCATCTCTGGACTCTTGTTTCTTGGGGGATTTTTGATTATTTATTCAATTTCTTTACTGGCTATGTGTGTGTTAAAATTTTCTGTTTATTCCTGTTTCAGTTTTGGTACTTTATATGTTTCTAGGAATTTGTCCGTTTATTCCAAATTGCCCTACTTGCTGGTATATAATTACTCTTAATATTATCTTATCATTGTATTTCTGCGGTGTTGGTTGTGATCTCTCCTCTTTTACTTGTGATTTTATTTATTTGGTTTTTTTTCATTTTCCTTTTTGATCAGTCTGGCTAGGAGTTTATCGATTTTATTAATTCTTTCAAGGAACCAGTTCCTGATTTCTTTGTCTGTTCTACTGTTTGTTTCTTTGTTTTTTAATTGATTAGCATTGATTTCTGCTCTAATTTTAACTGTTTCCCTTCTTCAGCTGGTTTTGGGCTTTATTTGCTCTTCTTTTCCCAGCTACTTTAGGTGTAAGGTTAAGTTGTGTATTTGAGATTTTCTTCCTTCTTTAGGAAGCCTGGATTGATATATACTTTCCTTTTATGACTGCCTTTGCTGCATCCAAGACATTTTGGACTGTCGTGTTTTCATTTTCATTGGTTTCCATGTACTTTTTAATTTCCTGTTTAATTTCCTGGTTAACCCATTCATTCTTCAGTAGGATGTTCTTTAATCTCCAAGTATTTGTTGCCTTTTCAAATGTTTTATTGTGGATGATTTTAAGTGCCTCCTTAATACCTATCACCCATCTAGCTGGCTCGTCCTCTACCGACCTGCCTCTGGCAACCCTCAGTTTGTTCTCTATATTTAGGAGTTTCTTATGGTTTGTTTCCCTCTCTGTTTTCATCTTATTTTTCCTTCCCTTTTCTAGGTTCATCTGTTGTGTTTCTTAAATTCCACATGTGAGCGTAAACATAGGATATTTTTATTTCTCTGCCTGACTTATTTCGCATAGTATAACACTCTAGCTACATGCGTGTTATTGAAAATGGGAAGATTTTATCATTTTTATCACCAAGTAATATAAAAGATATATTTTTATAAGGTGCTAAATTTTATCATATTCCCGCCATGTGTGTTTTTTGATTTTATTCAATTATGTGGTGAATCATATTACCTGATTTCAAATATTAAGTATTTCCTTGCTTTCCTGGAGTAGATACTGCTTTTCTGTGATATGTTTTCCTTGCCACATACCATAGGAGGTTCCTTTCATAGATGGCTGGTAATTTTACCTAATTAACTAAAAGTTCATTGAAGTTGAGTAATTTCAAAACGCTGAGCTTTTTCAGTTTCTAGATGCATCTTCTTTCCTTTGCTTCATTGTTTTAATGATATATATATACATGAATTCCAATGAACATATACATAATATCCTGGACAAACTTCCATCTTTTTCTTGCTAACTTTTTGAACATCTTGTTCATTTTATTTTAATTTTGTTCAATTTCATAATCTTGACCTCCTTTTACTATAAGATTTATTCAACCAAATCTGTTCTCAGTGTTCACAATTTTATTTCATTTCTGTTGTATTCTTTTTTCCCCCATTTCCTTCCCTCAGCTGAACTCCATTACTGCTCACCTCTTATACCATGTATTTTATAAGTTCTTATATTTCTGCGCTGTCTTTCTGCCTTCACAGAGCTAATTATTTCCTTACTTTTTTTTCTTTTCAAATGAAATGCGATCCCATATCCTCATCTTATGCGTAATAACATTTAGAGAATGAATCTGCTCCCTCCTCATCTGCTATTTGCTTCTCTCCTGACACTTTCATGCCCGTTGATGATTATTAGTATTTTAGAAATCTGGAACTCATTTCTTATTTACTACATTCAAGTTGAAGTTTTTTCCTGGACCATCCATTTCAGAATATTTGTACTGGGAAGGAGCAGAGTCCATGCTTTGAGCTCGAGAATGTTCCTTCAGACCCAGGGTTACTCACATAAGTGAGATATTAGGCTGTAATTTGTGCTGTCAGCTCAGATTTCCTGCTTACCCTCTGTCCATGGTCACTCTCCTCGCCACCTGAAAATATCCTTCAGAAGGTGTGTCTCAGTGGTGTCCATGTGATTCTTCTGGAAGTTCAGAGGGGTGAGAACCATCCCTTGATATGCTTCATCCCTGCTCCATGCTCAGGAGGCCCCATAGCTTACCCTCCTTCAGCTTCTCAGAGTAGGATGCATCCTTATTCTTCATGTTCCTCACCTGTCTGATCTTCACTAATCCTGAATAGTTTTCTATTTTAGGATCCATATTTCAGAGGTTGGCTGCTTAAATAAAGCTTGCATTTCCCTTTTACTAATGTCCTTGTTTTGAGGTGATTTCTCAGAGGAGAAGAGGAAGTAATGGTTCCCACCACATTAATGCTAGAGTTTTGGTCTTTCCTTATACATAATATCTAGGTCAGTGACATGAGTTACACTATCTGATCCTATTACCAAGCTATTCAATAACAAAAACTGCTGAAATTTTTCAGGATCACATATCTATTAAATGGCAGTTTCCAGGGAGTACTAATTGGCCAGTATGTCCTCAATGGGAGTAACAAGCCAAAGTTTAAATAACAAATTATGGCTCGCAGACATAATTTACCTCTGTCATATAATGACCGCCATAACCTCTCACCTTTTCCATCCATGGTTGTGACTCTGGGACAAACTGTTAGCACCAGTTAAAGGTACCCACCGCTAAAGGTACCCATCTTTGTAGAAGTCAGAAATTTTATTGTTATTGAAATATAGTTGAAAGTTTAAGTTATACAGAAGATGTGATAGAAGAAAATAAAACTTACAGTCATGATTATATGTGAGTTAAATGTCTCATCATTGCCTGTGTTACCTTGTGACAATCTATGAGTTCTAGAGACATGAAGTTCTTGCACAGAAACTGGAGTAGTAACACCATCAGTAAAAGTATTTCATTGATGAAACCAGACATAGAAATGTATTTTGAATTACAAAGCATAATTATTCATTTGATCTTACATTAATATTACTTCAAATATATGATGGTTTTAATTTCCATGCAGAGTTGAAAATTAGTTAAGTATGGAAACTCCTGAGATCTTAAATGATCTTCCTTGGATAATTTTACGATATACCTTAATTGCTAATGAGATATCCCAATGTCCCTATGGTCTTCCTAGACTCAACATATTTCATCATTGCTCTTTGGGGAAATGACCTGTGAATTTCACATTGCAGCTTTCTCTTCTGAATTATATAAATGGTACAGTTCTCCTTGAATGGGAACAGGATTGTCTCCTGTTGATCCCAGTGGCAAGTGGGAGAAATCTTGTAAGTAATGAATAATGACATTTTCAGTCTTATTTAGGTGAAGAGAGAAAGAAACATTTCCCACTTTTAGAAGGTTAGATATTTTTATCCACAACATCTTTGTAAAATCACTATTATAGAAAATCTCATTAAGCTTTATTAGGGTGAATGGTTATAAAATTATGTTGTCCTTAAAAAAATTTACAAGAGTATCAAATTGAAGAAATTTGCAAAAATGCTTCTGGATTTTGTACCAGTTTTCTTTCCTTCAAAGTTTGAGACATATGTTATATCCTAAATGATTTCTAATGAAATATACACTAAAAATAAAAATGAATATTTGTGTTTTTATTTTCTATACCCAGAACTCATAAGTTCATTTTAACAAACATTTGTTAAGAACCTAGGGGGTACTTTATGAGGCTGCTGTATAAATAAAAAAATTATGTTGATGAAAGGAAAAGGTAATGTTTATTTTACAAAGTAACATGTAATAAATTCATATTTGTGTTCATATGGGATATGAACTACTACTTACTACTTATGAAAGTAGTATGAACTACTACTTATGAAAGTAGTAGATATGGAAAACTACTTTCATAAAAGCCAGTGCAAATGCTCAAAAATGAGCTAAAATTGTAAATCTGAGGTTGTAAACGATGAGAGGGCCAGAACACCTAGGTTGTTAGTTATTTGTGCCAAATTGGTAAGGGAAGCTATGCAGCAGAGGATGGAGGGGAGAAAGGAGAGCCCGTTAGAACACCCTGGGGACAGAGCTAACAGGGAGGGTCCCCTGGGGTGGGGAGTCAGGAGGGCAACTAGGAGGAGTATTTGTGAAGGCAAAGGGCAGTTCTAACATGGGGTTACTAACCTGCCAGTGAGAAATCATGTAAAAAAATAACTTGGAAAAGACCACTGGTTTGGAAGCTAGGAAGTGATTTCTGTGCATGAAAGGTCTTATTTATTTTTTAAAATTTTAACTAAATATTTAAATTGCACTTAGCTAACCTACATGTAATATTCATCTGAAGTGTGCAATTTAGTGATTCAACACAACACTCAGCTCTCATCACAAGTGCCCTCCTTTATACCCATTGCCTGTTTCTTCCACCCCTACCCCCACCATCTACTTCTAGAGGCATATATATATACAACGGTTTTAGTTGAATATTTGGACTGAGGTTTTTTTCTAAAGTATGATTAACATACAATTTTATATTAATTTTTGGTGTATCATATGATTGAGCAATTTTATCATTTCTCAAGGCTCATCAAAGTATGTATACTCAATGCCTATCATCTATTTAACCCTCCCCCACCACCACCCCAGCAACTCCCCTTTGATGACCATCAGTTTGTTCTCTGTAGTTTAGAGTCTGGGTTTTTGTTTGTTTTTCTCCTTTGATCTTTGTTCATTTAGTTTGTTTCTTAATTCCACATATGAGTGAAATTATATGGTATTTCTCTCTCTCTCACTGAATTATTTTGCGTAGCATAACACACTCAAGTTCTATCCATGTCATTTCAAATGGGAAGAATTCATTCTTTGCTTTGGCTGAATAATAGTCCATTGTATATATATGCCACTTCTTCATCCACCCATCAGTCGATGGACATAGGTTGCTTACATATCTTGGCTATTGTAAATAACTGCAATAAACATGTGGGTTCATGTGTCCCTTTGAGTTAATGTGTTTGTTTTCTTTGAATAGACCAGTAGTCAAATTACTGGATCATATGGTACTTAAATTTCATTATTTTGGGGGAATCTATATACAGTTTTCCACAGTAACTGCTTGAATTTTGACAAAGACACAACTTATTTTCGATATGAAAGGAAAGAGCTAGATGTGATTATCAAAGTTTCTCTTAATAAATCTCAAATATGATGGATGTTTTCCATCCCATGGATGTTTTCTCTATATTAATCTTTAGTAGAGTCATGAGATATGAACACAAAATAACAGCTCCCCCTCTTGAGGTAGTTTAACATATTAAGTGCATGAGTAATAGAATGCAAGTTCTTGTACAATGAGAGAAAAGACACAAATGAATATCAGAGATTGAGTGTAAAATGAAGAGAGGGAAACAGGAGGTGGTGAACGTGGATGCAAAAGTATGGATGAACGAGGGTATCTTCAGGGAAAGCAGGAGAACGTTGTTCTGGGAGCACGTGGGGAAAGGCAGATAACACTGGAAACCCAAGTTTTGAGATCAAAGAAAAAGTGACTTTAAAATATAAAGTCAGAAAACTTGGATAGCCAAGTGAAAATGGAGACTCAAACTGAGCCCATGTGGGAATAATAGGTATGAAACCTGCGTTTTCTATGAACCCTTGATAAAAGAGACAATGAGCGATCACAGATTCCAAACCCCCTTCCCACCATCCCAATTAATAAAGAGAAGTCCATTGGGTTTCATCAGCCATTCTTCTCAGGCTTTTCCTGTGAGACATTTGCAGGATTTCGCCATGGCATAGAAACAGACAGAACTGAGAGTATGGATCCTGTAGGCAGGTCACCCTGGGATAAATTCCACACTAACTGGATAAACCGAACAAACACTCGATGAAATGTAAATACTGATGTGTTCTTTGATTATGTGATATGTTTCTTCCTAGCTCTAATTCCAGTAATATTGTTTACAAACACACTCACTATGGCTTCCAATATGTTGATGTTTTATTGTCACAGCTGATATTAAGAAAATAGGAAAATGGTCAACGATAGTCACTTTGGTGGATTTACACTCCTTGGATTCCAGGGGCAGCCACAGCTGGAGATGATCATCTCTGGGGTTGTCTTTTTCTTCTACACCATTGCCTTGATGGGAAATATGGCCATCATCCTGCTGTCTTTCCTAAATGACCATCTCAAGACTCCCATGTACTTCTTCCTTAGGAATTTGGCCATCTTGGATCTCTGTTATACCACAAATATAGTCCCACAGATGTTGGCCAATGTCTGGGGTAAAGACAAAAAAATCTCTTTCGGTGGCTGTGCCCTTCAACTTTTCACTGATGTGACAGTATGCACAGTTGAATGCATCCTTCTGGCTGTGATGTCTTATGACCGATTCAATGCTGTCTGCAAGCCTCTGCACTACCTGACCATAATGAACCCTCAACTCTGTCGAACCTTGGTGGCTATGACCTGGGGATTTGGTATTACTAATTGCATGATACTTTCGCCCTATGCCATGAGCTTTCCTCGATGTGGAAACCACCACTTGGATCACTTTTTTTGTGAAATATCTGCAATGGTCAAGATTGCATGTGTGGACACCATAGCCATGGAGGTAACCACATTTGCCATGTGCCTGATTTTAGGTCTTGTTCCTCTTCTTCTCATTCTGGTTTCTTATGGCTTCATTGCTGTAGCTGTGTTGAAGATCAAATCTGCAGCAGGAAGGCAGAAAGCATTTGGGACCTGTTCCTCCCACCTCGTTGTGGTGTCCATCTTCTATGGGACTGTTATCTACATGTACATCCAGCCAGGAAACAGTCCAAATCAGGATGAAGGTAAACTTCTCAGTATCTTTTATTCTATTGTTACTCCCAGCTTGAACCCTTTGATCTACACACTCAGGAATAAGGATTTCAAGGGGGCCGTGAAGAAACTGATTGGAAAAGAAATATGTTCCCTGGAAAAAATGGGACAATGATTCTTACTCCCAGCAATTTTCAATATGGAAATGTTCACTTTACAGTTATTTAATATAGACAACACATTTTTCAGTCAATAAAGAAAATACACAAAGTATTCTGAAAATATATAATAATGATTACAATAAAATCGAATGCATTTATTGAATAAGCATTCTAATATACATACAGAAATCTGTATTCATTTATTTTTAATGTTTGTCTATTTTGAGAGAGAGTAATTGTGCACATATATATGCTCAAGCGAGGTAGGGGCAGAGAAGAGAGAGAGAATCCCAAGCAGGATCTGCACTATTAACACTGACCCCATTGCAGAGCTGGATCTCATGACTCTGGGATCATGACCTGAGCTAAAATCTAGAGTCAGTTGCTCAACCGACTGAGCCACACAGTTGCCCCAAAAATCCACATTTAAAATGAATTTCAAGCTGAGATGCCAACACTAAAAATTACTTACATTTTTCATGGATTCTTTCAGAGAACACATATTCCAATTATATTGACATTCATCAATTTAGTTCTAATCTTTTCCCTTCATTATGCTAACTAAATATTGCCAGGCTGTCAAGCGGACTAAAAGCTGTTCTCATCATACCCCATTTTAAGGGATGACATTTTTGTCTCCAGCAGATGACAGCAGTAAGTCCATCAATAAACCAAGAAGACCATGAGTTCCAGCTACCGCTCATCTTAACAGTGAGGTGATGCTAATTACACCGAAAATATCTTTCCTCTGAAGTCTTCCTCTGCCTGTAGAATTACTCAATAAAGAACCCAATTCTTTGGGCACAAGAAGAAAAACATGTTATGTCACATTCCAGTGACTGTTTTAAAGATATTAATGCTTTTTTCTTTCCCACTTGGTCTTTTTTGCTGATTATATTTGGGGCCACCATGGAGATCTTCCCACAGCACCTGTTTGAGCTGTACTAACTCCCTACTATGTGTGCAGAGTAGAAATGCTCTTTTCCCAGTTTGGGGAAAACCTAGCATGTGGAAAGGTGATTTCATGGCTACAGAAATGATCTCTCCTCTTTGTCTTTCTCTACAATGTTGTTTGTTCTTTATTTCTCAATCATTTTGGTCAAGTTGTAATCCCTTCCGTATTTAGGAAGAAAGGTAAATGTTGATATACAGAGACTATTGAGAGCTATATTATCAGCCTGAAGCTTGAAGGGTTAAGGCTTTCTAATGACTTCCCCTTTATTTCTGGTTCAGTATCCAGTATCACTTCCTCTGGCTCCATCTCTCATCATGCCAGGTTCCTTACGTCTGTCACAAAATCCCATTCACACCAAAGAGGTTAGAAAAATAGTAGAACCATTCATTCCATGTCTCATACCTGCTTATAATCCTCCCCTTCTCCCCTGGCAGAAACACCATTATCAATGTGTGGATTACAATGTTTTCTTTGTTTTAAAGAATATTTACCAAAGTATTCATCTTCAAGAAATATAGTATAACTTGAATATTTAAAAATATTTGTGTAAATGGATTATGTTGTACCTGACTTCATTCTAATAACGTGACATTTTCATGATTATTTGATGTATGAACATTTCAGTACTTTATTTCAGTACTGTGGTGTCTATTCCATATTGAAATGCATAATTTATTGTTCATAAAAATTATAGTTTTTATTAACATGTAATTATGCATTATTAATGTCTATACATATATATGTTCCAAAGCTCTTTTTATGAATTTTGTTCCTAGATGGCTGATGCATTTTTTCTAAGTTATTTATAAAAACATTTTTAATTTTGTTTTTTAACAATGGGTATATTCAAACAAAATTGACCTCAATATTGACCTTGTTTTCAGATTTTGCCTAACACACTTACTGAAGCTCATAATTTATCCAGATATTATTTTAGGTTGTCCACATATTCACCAATATTATGTGAAAAAAACTTTTACTTTCATCTTTTCGACTTATATGATTTTAATTTTTCTACTCAACTATAGTACTAGCTCGGCCTGCAAATAATGAAGAACATAGTTTATGTGACATTACTTGTCTTGTTCTGAATACCAAAGGGGGAGTTTTGATTACTTCACTATTAATGTATACTAAATGTGATAGGTTTTATCTTGCCACTTTTTATCAGCTATTATTTTTTACACTCCTTACATTCTAAGATTATTTTATTTTTGTCATAAATAAATATGAAATTTTATGAAACACTTCTCTGTATCTATTGAGAAGACCATGTGATATTTTCCAGCTTTGCTTTATTGTGATGTAAATTGTATTTATTGATGATTTCTATTTCTTATTGATGATCACAAACGTTACCTACCTACTCTGGTAGGCCTAGCTTGGACAAGAATTATTATCTTAGTTTATACATTTAGTTCATTAATTTTGTTGAGAATTTTTCACCTAACCTCATGAATGCTATTGGCCTACAGTGTTCCATTTCTATAAAGTTCTTTTGTGTTTTAGTATCTAAGGTATGTTAGAGTCATGAAGTGAGTGGAGTTGCCTCATTTTCTATAATCTAAAAGAATTATACATGAATTCTAATTGAATATATACATAATTGCCTAGACAAACTTTAATAACTATATTTTACTTGCTAACTTTTAAATATCTTGTTGATTTTATTTTAATTTTATTCAATTTCTTATTTTTGACCTCCTTTTTCTTTAAGGTTTATACTCTGTGTTTCAAAATTTTATTTCATTTTTGTGGTATTCCTTTTTTTCCCATTTCTTTCCCTCAGCTGAACTCCATTCCTGCTTATCTCTTACACCATGTATTTTATGAGTTCCTGTATTTCTGTACTGTCTTCTACCTTCACAGAGATAATTATTTCCTGAGGTTTTCTTTATAAACGAAATATGATCCTGTATCTTCATCTTCTGCATAGTAACATTTAGAGAATGAGGTGAGTGCCCGTTCGCATCTGCTATTTGTTTTTCTCCTGGCCCTCTCAAGTCCATTGGGTATTATTACTTTACAAATTTGAACTCAATTTTTATTTCCTACTACATTCAATATTTTTAGAATAGTTGTGCTGGGAAGGAGCAGAGTCCATGTTTTGAGCTCGAGAATGTTCCTTCAGACCCAGGGTTACTCACATAAGTGAGATATTAGGCTGTAATTTGTGCTGTCAGCTCAGATTTCCTGCTCACCCTCTGTCCATGGTGACTCTCCTCGCCACCTGAAAATATCCTTCAAAAGGTGTGTCTCAGTGGTGTCCATGTGATTCTTCTGGAAGTTCAGAGGGGTGAGAACCATCCCTTGATATGCTCCATCCCTGCTCCATGCTCTGGAGGCCCCATAGCTTACCCTCCTTCAGCTTCTCAGAGTAGGAGGAGGCATCCTTATTCTTCATGTTCCTCACCTGTCTGACCTTCACTAGTCCCGAATAGTTTTCTATTTTAGGATCCATATTTCAGAGGTCAGCTGCTTAAATAAAGCTTGCATTTCCCCTTTATTATTGTCTTTGTTGTTTTGAGGTGATTTCTCAGAGGAGAAGAGGAAGTAATGATTCTCACCACATTAATGCTAGAGTTGGGGTCTATTCTTATATATAATCTCTAGGGTCACTGATAAGACTTCTACTCTCTGATCCTATTACCAAGCTATTCAATAATAAAAACTGCTGAATTTTTGCGGGATCACATATCTATTAAATGGCAGTTTCCAGGGAGTATTAATTGGCCAGTATGTCCTCAATGGGAGTAACAAGCCAAAGTTTAAATAACAAATTATGGCTTTCAGGCATAATCTACCTCTGTCAAATAATGACCACCATAACCTCTCACCTCTTCCATCTATGGTTGTGACTCTGGGACAAACTGTCAGGGGCACCATTGCTGAAGGCGCCCTCTCTGTAGAAGTCAGAAATTTTATTGTTATTGAAATATAGTTGAAAGTTTATGTTATACAAAAGCATATGTGATAGAAGAAAATAAAACAGTCATTATATGCAGGTTAAATGTCTCATCATTGCCTATGTTACCTTGTGACAATCTATAAGTTTAGACACATGAAGTTCTTGCACAGAAACTGAGTAGTAACACCATCAGTAAAAGTATTTCATTGATGAAACCAGACATAGAAATGTGTTTTGAATTGTAAAATGTAATTATTCATTTGATCTTACATTAATATTACTTCAAATAAATGATTGTTTTAACTTTAATGCAGAGTTGAAAATGAATCAGTTAAGTATGGAAACTCCTGGGATTTTTTAAAATGATCTTCCTTGGATAATTTTACAGTA
Source organism: Paradoxurus hermaphroditus (assembly GCA_004024585.1). Classification (NCBI taxonomy): domain Eukaryota; kingdom Metazoa; phylum Chordata; class Mammalia; order Carnivora; family Viverridae; genus Paradoxurus; species Paradoxurus hermaphroditus. Next base: position 24,604 of record PITB01009186.1, read on the forward strand.
TACCTTAATTGCTCATGAGATAACCCAGCATCCCTAAGGTCTTCCCAGACTCAGCACATTTCATCATTGCTCTTTGGGGAAATTACCTGTGAATTTCACATTGCAGGTTTCTCTTCTGAATCATATAAATGGTACAGTTCTCCTTGATGGGAACAGGATTGTCTCCTGTTGATCCTAATGGCCAGTGGTAGAAATCATGTAAGTAAGGAATAATTACATTCTCAGTGTTATTTAGGTGAAGAGATAAAGAAACATTTCCTACTTTAAAAAATCATGTTGTGTTTAATATTTTCAAAATTCTCAAATTAAAGAAATTTACAAAAGAAACTTCTCCTTTTACACCAACTTTCTCTCCTTCAAAGCCTGAGACATATGGTAAATCACATGTAATGAAATGTACACTAGAAATGAAAATGAATATTTTTAATTTCTACCCCCAGAGTTCATAAATTCATTTTAACAAATATTTTTAACCCCCAGGCGGTCATTATAAGTAAAAAGCTCATGTCTGTGAAAGAAACAGTTATAGTTTGTTTTATGAGGTAATATGTAATAAAGTCAATTTTGTGTACATGTGGTATGGGAAGTTACTGTTATAAATGTCAGTACAAATGACCACAAATGAGTTAAAATTGTAAATCTGAAGCTTCAAAGGATGAAAGGGCCAGAAGACCTAGGATGTTAGTTACCTGTGAAAAATTAATAAGGGAAGCCATGTGGCAGAGGAGGGTGGGGAGAAAGGAGAGCCCATTAGAACACCCTGGGGACAGAGCTAGCAGGGAGGGTGCCCTGGGGGGACAGGAGGGCAGCTAGATGGTATATTTGGGAAGATAAAGGGTGGTTCTAACACGGGGGCACTAACCTGCCACTGAGAATTTAGGTAGAAAAATAATGTGGTAAATACCACTGGTCTGGAAGCTAGGAATTCATTTCTGTGCATGAGAGACATTGTTTCTTTTTTAATTTTTATTATTAAGATTTTATTTAAATTCTAGTTAATTAACCTACATGTAATATTTGTTTCAGTTTTACAATTTAGTGATTCAACAAATCCAACGCCAGTGCTCATCACAGGTGCCCTCCCTGATATCCAAAATCTGTTCCTCCACCTTCTCACCCACTTCAGGAGAGACCTGTTGTACCTGTTGTATATTTGGGTTGAGATTTTTTTTTTACTAAGGTATAATTAACTCACAATTTTATATTCGTTCATTAATGCAATATGAATAAGTAATTTTATATCTTTCTCTGGGTTCATCACAATGAGTACACTCTTAATCTCCATCACCTATTTCACCTATCTCCACCCGCTACCACCTCTCCTCAATCTCCCCTCTGGTGACCAGCAGTTTGTTTTCTATAGTTAAGAGTCCGGTTTTTTGTTTGTCTCCTCTTTTCTTTGTTCATTTGTTTCTTAAATTCCACATATGTGTGAAACGTATGGTATTTTTCTTTCACTGGGTTATTTTGCTTAGCATAATACACTCTGGCCCCATCCACCTTTTTGCAAATGAAAAGATTTTGTTCTTTTTGATCGCTGAATATTAGTCCATGGTGGGTATGTACATATACATATGTACCATATATATATATATATACACATATATATATGCCATTTCCTCATCCATCAGTCAATGGACACAGGTTGCTTCCATATCTTGGCTATTGTAAATAATACTTCAATAATCCTGGGGGTTCATCTATCCCTTTTAGTTAGTGATTTCATTTTCTTTGGATAGACCAGTATAGAATTACTGGATCATATGGCAATTCTAATTTCAATTTTTTTCAAGGAACCTATATACAGTTTTCTATAGTGCCTGCTTGAGTATTTACAAAGACACCACTTTTCTTAGATATGAAAGGAAAGAATCAGATGTGATCATCAAAGTTTCTTTTAACAAGTCTCAAATATTCATGGATGTTTTCTCTGTGCTGACCCTGAGGAGAGTTATGAGACACAAAATAACACAAAAATGTGACACAAAAATAACACAGCACCCCCTCTGCACTAGGTGGTTTAAAATTTTAAATGCATAAATAATAGAGTGAAAGTTCTTGTACAATGAGAGAAAAGACACAAATGAATATCAGAGATTGAGTGTAAAATTAAGAGATGGAAAGAGGATGTTTCTGGTGGGTGCAAAAGTACAGAGAAATGGCGTTTGCAGGGAAAAGTGGGAGAATGCTGTTCTGGGAGCACGTGGGGAAAGGAAGATAACATTTGGAAACCCAAGTTTTGAGATGAAATTAAAAAGTTTGACTTTAAAATATAAAGTCAGAAAACTTAGATAGCAGAGTGAAAATGGAGACCCAAACTGAGCCCATGTAGGTTAAGTATTAGAAAAGGGGAATAATAGGCATGAAACCTGCATTTTCTATGAACCCTTGAATGAAAGAGACAATGAGTGATCACAGATTCCAAACCCCCTTCCCACCATCCCAATTAATAAAGAGAAGTCCATTGGGTTTCATCAGCCATTCTTCTCAGGCTTTTCGTATGAGACGTTTGCCATGCCATTTTGCCATGGCATAGAAACAGACAGAACTGAGAGTATGGATCCTGTAGGCAGGTCACCCTGGGATAAATTCCACACCTAATTGGATAAACAGAACAAACACTTGATTAGATGTAAATACTGATGTGTGGGGCGCTTGGGTGGCTCAGTCAGTTAAGCATCTGAATTTCGGCTCAGGTCATGATCTCTTCGTGAGTTTGAGCCCCGCGTCGGGCTCTGTGCTGACAGCTCAGAGCCTGGAGCCTACTTCAGATTCTGTGTCTCCCTTTCTCTCTGCCCCTTCCCCACTCATGCTTTCTCTCTCTCTCTCTCTATTTCTCTCAAAAATGAATAAATATTAAAAAAATAAATACTGATGTGTTCTTTGATTATGTGATATGTTTCTTCCTAGCTATATATTCCAGTAATATTGTTTACAAACACACTCACTATGGCTTCCAATATGTTGATGTTTTATTGTCACAGCTGATATTAAGAAAATAGGAAAATGGTCAACGATAGTCACTTTGGTGGATTTACACTCCTTGGATTCCAGGGGCAGCCACAGCTGGAGATGATCATCTCTGGGGTTGTCTTTTTCTTCTACACCATTGCCTCAATGGGAAATATGGCCATCATCCTGCTGCCATTACTGGATGAACGTCTCCAGACCCCCATGTACTTCTTCCTTAGGAATTTGGCCATCTTGGATCTCTGTTATACCACAAATATTGTCCCACAGATGTTGGCCAATGTCTGGGGTAAAGACAAAAAAATCTCTTTCGGTGGCTGTGTCCTTCAACTTTTCACTGATGTGACACTATGCACAGTCGAATGTATGCTTTTGGCCGTGATGTCTTATGACCGATTCAATGCTGTCTGCAAGCCTCTGCACTACCTGACCATAATGAACCCCCAACTCTGTCGAACCCTGGTGGCCATGACCTGGGGAGTTGGTGTTACTAATTGCATGATACTCTCACCCTATGCCATGAGTCTTCCTCGATGTGGGAACCACCACTTGGATCACTATTTTTGTGAAATATCTGCAATGGTCAAGATTGCGTGTGTGGACACTACAGCCATGGAGGAAACCTTATTTGCATTATGTTTTTTTATTTTCCTCACACCACTCCTTCTCATTCTGGTTTCTTATGGCTTCATTGCTGTAGCTGTGTTGAAGATCAAATCTGCAGCAGGAAGGCAGAAAGCATTTGGGACCTGTTCCTCCCACCTCGTTGTGGTGTCCATCTTCTATGGGACTGTTATCTACATGTACATCCAGCCAGGAAACGGTCCAGCTCAGAATGAAGGTAAACTTCTCAGTATCTTTTATTCTATTGTTACTCCCAGCTTGAACCCCCTGATCTACACACTAAGAAATAAGGAGTTCAAGGGGGCCGTGAAGAGGCTGATTGGAAAAGAAAAAGGTTCCCTTGAAACAACAGGACACTAACGTCTTTTTATGAGAGGTTTCCAATTAAGAATTGGTCCTGTGTAACTTATGAATCATTGCCAAATTATTTTAGTACTACTCAGCACCTAAAATTGAAAATCGTACTGAAAAATGTTGCTCACATTTTATCGTCAATGTCCCAAATTGCCAAGGATTGATTTTAAACCAAGTATGTCTCTCAAAGTCACCAGCTATTACTTTTGGTAAATCATCCCCACTTGTGACCACAGAGCAGGCTCTATGGAGTCCAAGGATTGTGTTGTGAGGGAAGGAGAGAAGTCTCTACCAAAACTGGATTCAAATTATAATTTATTAAATCTCTTTAAATTATCATTACACTTTAAAAAAGGAAAAAGTCATGTGCTAACTATAAATTTTTACTCTGACTCATCATTTTTTTCATGTGAAGACTAAATAATTTCTGTTCAGATCTTAAATGTTCCTGCCATGTCTACTTTAAAAGAATCTTAATATACTATTTAAACTGGCTAAAATATATTTCTATTGGCAGCTGTTTTCTGCCTGAATCAGGACTTTCTCAAACTTAACCTGTCAAAATAAATGTGAGAATAAATTGGATACAGCAGTTGATATTATAACACTGCTAACAAACCATCCTTTGTTTCAAATTTCTGAGTTCATTACAGCAGGTACACTAATATTTTTCATGGATCTGTAACAAAAAATACATGTAAAAAATAAATAATCTATGTTTGTTAGCTCTTTTTTATAAGGTCAGCATAAATTTGACTTCAAAACGTTACAAGGATATTACAAGAAAAAAAAAAGGAAAAAGAAACTAAATGAAGGGAATTTTTTTCAGTATCTTTCATGAACATAGATGCAAACATCCCTAACAGAAGATTAAGAAATAAAATCCAGAAATAACGGTTAATACATATCAATCAACTGGGTTTACTCCAACTATGCAAGGTTGGACTAACATTGAAAATCAATCACCACGTGATTCTGTTAATGAAACCCATTATATTGACAACATAAAAATAAATAAGATTATGACCATATATTCAATTAAGCATTTCAACATTTATTTACTGGAAAACAAAGAATCTTGGCAAACATTGATATAAACAAACTCTGTATCTTGATGATGATTAAGCTTCCATCTACATTATACTTGAGGAGGAAGCTAAACACCCCACCAATGGAAGAGTATAGTGTCCAGAAAGATATCCAACACATAGACAGTCAACCAATCCATGACTCTTGTGCCCTGTAGTGCAGGAGGGAGACAACAGTTTTTCAATACATGGTTACAGATCAATGGATGTTCTTGTGGGAGAAAAGATATTTAAACCTTATACATAAAAACCAACTTCAACTTGATCATCGCTATAAGTAAAACAACATGGGTTTTAATGATATTCTTCATGAATTTTGAATAGGAAAAGATCTATTAAATAAGATATAAAGTTTTAACCATAATAGAATTTGATTAAATTGAAATATAGTAAAATTAAGACCATGTGTTTGTGAAAAGGTCCATTAAGAGAGGCAATGTGTGTGTGTGTGTGTGTGTGTGTGGCTAGCTGTCTCAAGGAAAGAATTTCTATCCAGACTATACAAAGAATTCCTACAAATTAAAAACAAAAAGACAGAAAATCTAACACAACAATCACATATCCAAATGGCCAATATATAAAAATATACTTAAGTTCAGTGTTATACTAAGTGAAATAAATCAGAGAAAGATAAATACCATATGATTTCACTTACATGTGGAATGTAAAAAAGTAAAGCAAAAAACAGCAGCAGCAGCAGCAGCAGCAACAACAACAACAAGCAGAAACAGACCCATAAATACAGAGAACAAACTGTTGTCAGAGGAGGGAGGGATGGGGGATGGGCAAAATTAGTGAAAGTGAGTGGGATATACAGGCTTCCAGGAATAGAATGAATAAGTCACAAGAATAAAAGATGTGGCACAAGGAATACACTCAGGGGTATCGTACAGCGTTGTGTAGTGAAAAATGGTAGCTACATTTGTGGTGAGTTGTCAGCATATACAGTTGTTGAAAGACTATGTTGTACACATGAAACTAATGTAACATCATGTGTTCATTATACTTCAATTAGAAAAACATTTGCAGATAACACTATATGTAGAAAACCAGAAAGAATCCACCAAAACTACTAGAACTACTACATGAATTCAGTAAAGTCGCAAGATATAAAATCAATGTACAGATATCAGTTGCATTTCTATACACCAATAATGAAGCATCAGAAAAAGAAATGAAGGGAATAATCCCATTTAAAATTGCACCAAAAAGAGTAAGATACTTAAGAATAAACCCAACTAAGGAATTAAAAGATCTATACTCTGAAAACTATAGAAAGCTTATGAAAGAAATTGAAGAGGACACAAAGAAATGGAAAAATTTTCCATGCTCACGGATTGGAAGAACAAGCATTGTTAAAATGTCTATAGTATGAAAAGCAGTCTTCACATTCAATGCAATCCCTATCAAGATACTATCAGCATTCTTTGTAGAGCTAGAACAAAAAATTCTAAAATTTGTATAGAACCACAAAAGACCCTAAATATCCAAAACAATCCTGAAAAAGAAAAAACTGGAGGTGATAATTCCAGATTGCAAGCTATACTACAAATCTGTAGCCATTAAGACAATATGGTACTGTCACAAAAACAGACACATAGATCAATGGACTAGAATAGAAAACCCAGAAATGGACCCACAACTATATGGTCAAGTCATCTTAAACAAAGCAGGAAAGAATATCCAATGGAAAAATATAGCCTCTTCAACAAATGGTACTGGGAACACTGGATGGCAACATGTGCAGGTATGAAACTGGACCACATTCTTACACCATACTCAAAAATAAATTCAAGATGGATGAAAAGCCTACATATGAAACAGGAAACCATCAAAATCCTAGAGGAGCACATATGTAGCAACCTCTTTGACCTCAGCCAGAGTAACTTGATATCTCGCCAGAGGCAAGGAAAACCAAAGCAAACATGAACTATTGGGACTTCATCAAGATAAAAAGCTTCTTCACAGTGAAGGCAATAATAAAACTAAAAGGCAGCCTATGGAATGGGAGAAGATATTTGCAAATGAAATATCTGATAAAGGGTTAGTATCCAAAATCTGTAAAGAACTTCTCTAACTTAACACCCACAAAGCAAATGATCCAGTTAAGAAATGGGCAGAAGACATGAATACACACTTTTCCAAGAAAGGCATCCAGGTGTCAAACAGACACATGAAAATATGCTCAACATCACTCATCATCAGGGAAATATAAATTAAACCACGATGAGATACCACCTCACACCAGTCAGAATGGCTAAAATTCACAACACAGGAAACAACAGATGTTGGTGAGGATGTAGAGAAAGGGGAACCCTCTTGTTGTTGGTGTAAATGCAAACTAGTAGAGGAATTCTGGAGAACAGTATGGAAGTTCCTCAAGAAACTAAAAATGGAACTACCCTGTGATCCAGAAATTGCACTATTAGGTATTTACCCAAAGGATACAAAAATACAGATTTGAAGGGGTACATTTACCTCAATGTTTATAGCAGCATTATCAACAATAGCCAAACTATGGAGAGAGCCCAAATGCCATTCACTGATGAATGGATAAAGAATATTTGGTATATATATACAATGGAATATAATTGAGCCATCAAAAGGAATGAAATCTTGCCATTTCCAATGACATGGATAGAACTAGAATATATTATGCTAGCGAAAGAAGTCGATCAGAGAAAGTCAAATACCATATGATTTCACTCATATGTGGAATTTAAGAAAAACAATAGATGAACATACTGGAAGGAAGGAGGAAAAGAGAAGACAGGGAAACAAACCATAATAGACTCTTAATGATAGAGAACAATTTGAGGGTTGATGGAGGCAGGTGGGTGGGGGATGGGCTAGTTAGGTGATCAGGAGGGCACTTGTTGGGATGAGCACTGGGTGTGTATGTAAGTGATGAATTATTGAATTCTACTGAAACTAATATTTTACTATATGTTAACTAATTAAAATTTGAGTTAAAAAATGAGAAACATCTGAAAATGCAAAATAACTGCAAATAGAAAAGGACATGTGCTTAGTCAATCATCAGGGCCAATTATAGTGACAAAACAGAGTCATTTTACACATTCAGGTAATGCTTCATGAGAATGTTGTACTCTAAAGGGATGGTGTTTCCTTATGGTTTGTATTAGCAGAAGTTTGAAAGCACATATGCGAGTGATCACATTACATGAAACATAACGTCTGAATTTAAGGGCATTGGTACTTTCATCCAGAGCCCAGGATATGATGAATTGTCTGTCTTCTGCATTGGCTAACTGAAGCTTGAACTCAGTGACAGTCTGTAGTCAATAATGTTGACAAGCTGGAAGTTCCCTGGTACCTTGGGGAATAAGGAGTCAGTGGGCTCAGGAATATGGGAATTTTGGAATCTGTGTAATGCAATATGCTAGCCATCCTCTAACCATACTGTGTGGAAAGCCTGGAGAACATTTCCTTCATGAAGGCATTAAGAAATGATTTGGTGAGGAGGACATCAGTATTCTTAAAATGGTCTGTGGTATCTAATTCCCGATTGCCAGTGATGGTGGTGGGGAATGCAGTCATGGAATTGGACCACCTGATTTTGAAAATAATGATGTCCAGAAGAATTATGTGCCATTTAAACAAGGTGGAAGTAGTTATTACAATTAAGCCACATGAGTTTGGTCTATAGAGATCTGTGGTGATTGGTAATTTACCACAGGACTCTTAAAACACTAAAGTGACCTACTAAGATGTTAGTTGGAATATATTAGCAGAAAACTATATGTCTGAAGGGAGAAACATAATTTGCATCAACACAGTGGGGATTCACAACCAGTTCACAGACTCAGATCCTCTCATTTGAGGAGAGCAGCTTAAAGAAAGGACCCTGCAAAACAGCAAAATACTATTAGGTAATTTTCCCTCAAGTGTTACCCAGAGGGACATTTCAGCCTCTTAACAAGTTGGCCATGCATGGGAGAAGGGAGGAGGAAGTTGCCCTGGCGATCTGGTTATTGCCTAGCTCTATGTAGATGATTACCTGGCCCCTGCCGACGGAAGAAGACCTGGGGCTGAGCTTTAAGGGACTCATTTTGATTCTTTTATTATCTTTCTTCTCTAAGGGAGAAAACTTAAAGGTAGTTTTGCTCCATGACCTATGAAGAATGCACTTGAAACTTTAATAGCTTCAAACAGCATTGACAGAAGTTAAATGTCAAAGTGACAAAGTGCGATCAGAAAGCCCAGAAGCTCCATGCAACTTCATAATGAGGTCACATGGGTCATCTCTTCTCTTTTACATGTAACTGTTTCAGTGAAAATCTTCCTTGTTCTTTCTCAGGCTTTAAACTTCAAATATTAGTTTCTTTATTCCAGAGCCTTGAGAAATTTCCCTCCAATTATCCCGAAGAGCAGAAATTGCAAATACAACAATTGATCAAATTCTCAGTAAGCAGGAACAAGCTACTCAAGATAGAAGCATTGTCTGAGCCTTGGCAATCCCAGCAGGTGACTCCATTGTCCTTTCTCACACCTTTAGAGTATGAAATATTCACCTTTGGTGAATAAACCAATTTTCCATGAAATAAAGGTCAAATTATGTCTTTTTTTAAACTTATAAATTGAAGAAAATATAGTGAAAATACAAGAAGCCAAACGAATGCTTTCTAAGTGATTTATAGTCAATAATTTTATACTTTCTGGAAAAATTACTACACATATGAGAAAAGAATTTTTTTTAATGTTCATTTATTCATTTTGAAAGAGAGAAAGAGCGCACTAGAGAGCTGTGGAAGGACAGAGATAGAGTTAGAGAGAGAATCCCAAGCAGGCTCCATGCTATTAGGGCAAAGCCTGATGCAGGTCTTAATCCCACGAACTGTGAGATCATGACCTGAGCCGAAATAAAAAGTTGGACGCTTTACTGACTGAGCCACCCAGGCACCCTGAGAAAAGAAGTCTTCTAATATTTTTCTCTGAAATAACTTATTATGTAAGAAGAAAAATAAACTTAATTTATGTACAAATCATTAGTGAGAAAATGAATTTAGTAGTAATTCAGTTTGTGGCTAGTAGTAAACTCTACACAATCTGAGATTTAAATGACAAAGAATATGAATTAATCTAGGGGAGAACTCTACTAGGTTGTTTGTTTTGTTTTGACCAAGAGAAGATTCTGAAACTAAAAGAAGTATTTTTCAAGAATCATTTTAATTATTTAATCTGTTTTTAAAAGCATATCTAATTTTTTTAAGTTTCTTTCTTTTTTATACTTTAAATTCAAGTCATTCAACACACAGTGTAGTATCAGTTCAAGGAGTAGAACCCAGTAATTCATGACTTACATACAACACCCAGTGCTCATCCCAACAAATGCCCTCCTTAGTAACCATCACCCATTTACCCCATCTGCCCCCCCCAAAAACCCATCGGGAACCCTCAGCTTGTTCTCTGTATTTAAGAGTTTCTTATGGTTTGCTTCCCTCTCTGATTTTATCTTATTTTTCCTTCCTTTCCCCCATGTTCATCTGTTTTGTGTCTTAAATTACACATATGGCTGAAGTCATATGATGTTTATCTTTCTCTGGCTAAGTTATTTCAGTTAGCATAATACATTCTAGTCCCATCCACGTTGTTGCAAATGGCACGATTTCATTCTTTTTGATCGCTGAGTAATATTATATTGAATATATATACCACATCTTCTTTATCCATTCATCAGTCATTGGACATCTGGGCTCTTTACATAATTTGCCTGTTGTTGATAATGCTACTATAAGCCTTGGGGAGCATATGCCCTTTCGAATCAGGATTTTTGTATCCTTTGGATAAATACCTACTAGTGCATTTGCTGGGTATTTTTAATTTTTTGAGGAACTTCCAAGTTTTTGAGGAGTGGCTGCACCAGTTTATATTACCACCAACAGTACTAGAGGGTTCCCATTTCTCCGCATCCTCGCCAACATCTGTTGCTTTCTGAATTTTTAAGTTTAGCTATTCTGACACGTCTGAGGTGGTATCCATTTTGGTTTTGATTTGTATTTCTCTGACATTGAGTGATTTTGAACATCTTTTCATGTGTCTGTGAGCCATCTGGAGGTTTTCTTTGGAAAAGTGTCGATTCATGACTTTTGCTCAATTCTTCACTGGATTATTTGTTTTTTGGGTATTCAGTTTGGTAAGTTTTTTATAGATTTCAGATACTAACCCTTTATCTGATATGTCATTTGAAATAAATTCTCCCATTCCATTGATTGCTAAATTCTTTGGAATATTGCGAAAAAAATAACAGGTATTAATTTTAATTTTGAGATTATAATATTATAAAAACAGAAGTCTGGGAATCTAGAAAAGTTTGAAGTTGTGGAATGTTATAGTTCTTTCAGAGGTAGAAAAAATGCATTATAAAACATGCATTAATGTTATTATATGATTTGAAAATTTTACAAAATGATATGTTCTTTATTAAGTTTGTTTCATGACTGAACCTAAGTAAGAAAATCAAAATAGTGTTTATTTTCGATTTTTTAATTTATTCTGAGTAACACAGATTCAGCTTTAAACTATAGGAGTATAAAATGAATATTTAATATATAACTTTTCTAATCTGAGGGAAGTACATTTCCCTCAAAAAAATGAATAATGTCTCAAGTTTATGCAAAACATGCTGTTATATCAAACAAATAGAATACAGTATATACAATGCTCTGCCATACAATCTATGGTTCTAATGAATGACATATCTTGATTATGCTTCCATGTGAGCACATGTATAGTATATAATTCTGTTGAGGTATGTAACATTTAGTTAACTAGTTTCTTCCTGATGATCATCTATGCTGTTTCAAACTTTTCACATGAAATCAATGCTGCAAAAATATTTCTGGGGGAGTTATGGTAAGTATGCATGTATATAAATTCCTATAAATGAATCTAGGGGAATGTGGTTCAGAAGGTTTGCACATTTTTTATTGTGAGAGATAACGGCAACTTGTCTTCCAAAAAGATTTATACACATTGACACAGATTATGTGCCTGACCATTTTCTCATAGATGCAACATTAAACCTCTTCAATATATGGCATGTTATTAAAAAATCTTAACTTTTCAATTTCAACTTTTCTAATTAAAATAGAATTGAAATTATTTTCGTATGGATTAACATATTTCTTTTTCCTCAAAATGCTTTTTCATGACATTTGCCTATGTTTTTATTTGTTTGTTTGTTTTCTTAAAGGCATTCCTTATTTTAGAGGAATAAAAAGCCAGAAAGCTATTTTTTAAAAGAAAAGAGTCTTTTTCTACCATGTATATTAAAGGTTTTATTTGAATCTTATTGGACCATATGGTTTATCCATGGTGGAATTTTTTAAATGTTTATTTTATTTTTGAGAGAGAGAGAGAGCGCCAGGGAGAGGCAGGGAGAGAGGGAGACACAGATTCTGAAACAGGCTCCAGGCTCTGAGCTGTCAGCACAGAGCCCGAAGTGGGGATCGAACTCACAAACCAAGACATTATGACCTGAGTCGAAGTTGGAGGCTCAACCAACTGAGCTCCCAGGCACCCCTGTTGGTGGAATTTATTTTTTGAAATTTATGACGTATTCTTCTTCTCAAGTGTTGTTTTCATATCTGCAAAATAATACTTCTGTTCATATTCTGGACATAAATTTTTAATTTGGCTATGACTTTGAAAGAAATTTTATAAATTATAATAGCACTTCTGGAATTGTGGGGTGAGGAGCTCTACAGACCCACTGCCCCGTTAAATAACCATAAATGATCTATTTTTTAAAAATTTAGTCTCTAAATTTGTTCTATGGGAAGACAGCAAAAAAATAATATTTATTCAAGAAAACCTACTAAATCTCAGTAAGAGCAAGAATCTATGACAATTGATCCACAGCAGCCTTCCCTTTCCTGCCCAGTCCGAAGCTCCACTCCGGGCAGGTGCGGCCAAGAAAACAAGGATTTCTCTCCCTTCAGCTCCCAGTCAGGGGTTATAATATTTCACTGGGAAAGGCAAGCTGACTGCATTTCTCACTGCCTCCAGCTCTGAGTTGTGGAGGCTACATTCCTGGAGTTATGCCCATGAGGTTAGGGGCTCCCTTCCTCTACGTGGCCCCCATTCATAGGGTGGATGCTCTACACTAGGCATGGATGGCCAGTGATACTGGGACCCTGGTCACTCTTGCCCTCACTCACCTGTAACAGAGATCCAACGATAGGAGAGGTGAGCAAAGAAGACCAAAGGCTACCACTCCTGGCCAATGCACTGTTCATTAAGAATGGATGTATTCCTGCCCTCCAGCTTTGGAGCAGTGGCTCAGGGATTTTTCCAGGGGCAGAAGCAGTACATAAGAACAAAACACCCAGAAGCAGTCCAAAGGAACTGACTTTATTTGAAGCAGAGTATTGGAAAGTTTAAGCCTAATGGATAATTTAATGGCAAACCAGTCAGACAAGGCTGAGACTGTATGGGACACCAAGCTACACTGTAGGGCAATTAGTTCACCAGAAAGAACGAGGGAAAGAGCCTTCCTGGGATTGGAACAAAGCTCAAAGAGCAGCCTGAAAAAAAATGGATCAGATTGTGAAGAAATCTGTGCCCCAGGGCATTATCAACAACAACTACAACAACAATCAGCCAGCCATTAGTGGAGCCTAATAGTTGGGTATGATACCAAATGAGGTGGACAGCTTAACAGAGAATTCAGAAAAAGATAGTCAAATAGTCTCATCCCAGGATAGTCTCATCCCAGGATGGCTGTGCACATGGAAAGGCAGCAGCAGAGGCTTCACACTGTGGGGAAAATTTGCTAAAACAGTCCATCCACGTCACTAAACAAACAAAGCAGTAAACAAATAACAAAATAAGTCCCAAGGATGGGGTATAGTAGTTCCCAAAATTACTATATGGTATTTAAAATGACTAGTTTTCAGTAACAGCAACAAAAAATGTGAGACATGTAAAGAATAAGAAACTGTGACCAATATATGAGAAAAAGAGCAGGCAACAGAAACCACCAGTGTCAGGGCCCAGTGGTCAGATTTAACATACAAAGACATCAAAGCAGTCATTCTAACTATGTTCAAAGAAATAAAGCAAACCATGCTTACAGACATAAAGGAAGGTAGGATTACAATGTCTCATCAGATAGAGACTACAAAAAAGGATAGAGATTTTTTTAACAAGCCAAATGGAGATTCTGGAGATGAAGGGGTCGATAGTAGACTTGAATGAGAATTAGTCCATAAACTTAAAGATCAATAATGCAGTCTGAAGAACTGAAAGGGAAAAAGTGAAGTAGATGAACAGAGACTCAGACAAATGTGGAACACCACTGAGCACATGAAAGTACATGTACCAGTTTTCAGGTGTAGTTTGATAAGTTCTTTATGGATTTTAGATACTAGTCCTTTATCTGATATGTCATTTGCAATTATCTTTTCCCATTCCGTTGGTTGCCTATTAGTTTTGTTGATTGTTTCCTTTGCAGTGCAGAAGCTCTTTATCTAGATGAGGTCCCAATAGTTCATTTTTGCTTTTAATTCCCTTGCCTTTGGAGATGTGTCAAGTAGGAATTTGGTGCATCTTAGGTCAAAGAGGCTTTTTCCTGCTTTCTCTTCTAGAATTTTGATGGTTTCTGGTCTCACATTCAGGTCCTTCATCCATTTAGAGTTTATTTTTGTGAGTGGTGTAAGGAAGTGGTCTAGTTTCATTCTTCTGCATGTTGCTGTCCAGTTCTCCCAGCACCATTTATTAAAGAGGCTGTCTTTTTTCCATTGAATACTCTTTCCTGCTTTGTCAAAGATTAGTTGGCCATATGCTTATGGTCCATTTTTCAGTTAGTGTATTGTGCTGAGTGAAATAAGTCAGTTAGAGAAAGACAGATACCATATGTTTTCACGCATAGGTGGACTTTGCGAGACTTAACAGAAAACTAGGGGGGAGGGGAAGAGGAGAAAGAAAAAAGATACAGAGAGGGAAGAAGACAAAACATAAGAGACTCTTAAATACTAAGAACAAACCGAGGGTTGAGGGGGGTATGGGAGGGGGGAGAGTGGGTGACGGGCACTGAGAAGGGCATGGGTTGGGATGAGCACTGGGTGTTGTATGGAAACCAATTTGACAATAAAAAGTTTAAAAAAAAGTACATGTACTAGACATACCAGAATGAGGAGAAAGAAGCTGAAAAATATTCAAAGAAATAACTGCTGAAAACATCAAATTTTTAAAAATGTTTATTTTTTCCACCAACAGTGTAGGAGGGTGCCTACTTCTCCACATCCTCGCCAGCATCTATAGTTTCCTGATTTGTTCATTTTAGTCACTCTGACTGGTGTGAGGTGGTATTGCAGCGTGGTTTTGATTTGTATTTCCCTGATGATGAGTGACATTGAGCATCGTTTCATGTGTCTGTTGGCCATCTGAATGTCCTCTTTGGAGAAGTGTCTATTCATATCTTCCGCCCATTTCTTCACTGGGTTGTTTGTTTTTCGGGTGTGGAGTTTGGTTAGTTCTTATAAATTTTAGATATTAGTCCTTTATCCGATAAGTCATTTGCGATGATCTTTTCCCATTCCGTTGGTTGCCTATTCGTTTTGTTGGTTGTTTCTTTTGCTGTGCAGAAGCTTTTTATCTTGATGAGGTCCCAGTAGTTCATCTTTGCTTTTAATTCCCTTGCCTTTGGAGACGAGTCGAGTAAGAAATTGGTGCGTCTTAGGTCAAAGAGGCTTTTTCCTGCTTTCTCCTCTAGGATTTTGACGGTTTCCTGTCTCACATTCAGATCTTTTATCCATTTAGAATTTATTTTTGTGAGTGGTGTAAGAAAGTGATCTAGTTTCATTCTTTTGCATGTTGCTGTCCAATTCTCACAGCACAATTTGTTAAAGAGGCTGTATTTTTGAGAGAGGGAGAGAGAGAGAAAAAACACAAGTGGGGGAGGGGCAGAGACAGAGAGGGAGACACAGACTCTGAAGCAGACTCTGAACTGTCAGCATAGAGCCCAATACAGGCCTCAAACTCAACCTCAAGATCATGACCTGAGCTGAAGTCAGACGCTTAACTGACTGAGCCACCAGGTGCCCAAAAACTTATCAAATTTGGTGAAAACACTAATAAACATATCTAAAAATTTCCTTTCGCTAAATAGGATGAACTCAAAGATATCCATATCAAAATATATAAAAGTTATGTTTCTATGTGTTTATGGAATTAGGCACAAGTCTGAAGTAAATTCTGATGAGTTAAAGTGTATATAGTATATTATAAAACAACCACTAAGAAAAAAAGTACAATGAAAAATTTCACCAAAATAATTAAAGTGTTAATTCACTTAATGTAGAAAATAACTAAAGAAGGAATAAAGGAACCAAACAAAGACATGAGACATACAGAAAGCAAACATAAAATGACAGGTGCACGCCCAACTTTATCAACAATAACATTAAATGTGAATGTATTAAACAACTGCATCAGTTCAATGGGGGGGAAGAATAGTCTCTTCCACAATGAGATAACCATGTGCAGAAAAGAATGAAATTGGATCCAACATCACCAGATTTATTTATTAAAAATAAATTCAACCTGGATCATAGACCTAAATTTCAGAGCTAAAATATAAAATTCTAAGAAGAAAACATGTAATACTTTGAGATCTTAGATTAGGCAATGGTTTCTTCTCTAAAATACCTACAGCTTTAGCAAGCAAAGAAAAAATACATAGAAACATTGGGTTTATCAAAATTTGTAGACTTTAGTACTTCAAAGGACACCACTGAGGAAATGAGAAAACAACTCATATAAGAGAATGTCACATATCTTGGGTGCCTGGGTGGCTCAGTCAACTGAGCATCCAACTTCTGCTCAGGTCATGATCTTACGGTCAGGAGTTCTCGCCCCCACAGAGGGCTTTGTGCTGACAGCTCAGAGCTTGTAGCCTGCTTCAGATTCTGTGTCTCCTTCTCTCTCTGCCCCTCTCCCATCTCTATCTCAAACATAAACATAGAAAAAGAATGTCACATATCTGACAGAAGTATATTTAGAATGCATAAAGAACTCTTACAACTCAATGGTAAAAAGGCAAATAACTTGGAAAATGGACAAAATGTCTAAGAGACATTTCTATAAAGATTTACAAATGGCTATAAACAAATACAGAGATTCTCAATGTTATTAGTCATCAGGGAAACACAAATCATATACAAAAGGAGATAGCACTCTACGCTCACTAGGGTGGCTAGAATAAAAAGCACAGACAATTAGTACTGTTGGAAGGAGTATGTAGAAATCAAAATGCCCTGCACTGCTGGTGGGAATGTGAATGGTACACCCAGCATCAGATGGAGTCTACCAGTTCCTCCACCTGTTCAATAGAGCATTCTTCACCATAGCCAACAAACAAGGGTCTATCAACTGATGAACAGATAAGTAGAATAGGCATATTCACACAATAGAATAACTTTAGCAAAATAAATAATATTTCACACAGACATGTTGTATACAGACATAACCTACAACATGATCCTTGAAATAAGCAGATCCCAAGAAAATATATACACGCTCCTTCATTTATGTGAAAAGTCCATTCAAATCTACAGAGGCAGAAATTTAGGACACTGGTTGCCTGGGCCTTCATTGGAGGGTCAGAAGGAAGTGAGAGTCATGACCAGGTATTGAGTTTCCTTTGGGGCTGGTGAAAATGTCCTAAAATTGAGCATACAACTCTATAAATGCCCTTTAAGAAAAGGACAAATTGTATGGTATATGAACTATATCTCAATAAAACTTTTACAAAATACCACTGAAGACTTGTGACTGACCAAGACTAAGTAGTCCCATCCCTCTCAAATCTTTCATCTACAACCAAAAATTCCATGGACATAAAATAACAAACACAGGACAATTCCGAGGAACAGAAGGGTAATTTCTGAGGAGCCTCAGGTCGAGCAGAGTGGCCAAATGGTGTGTTCTGCCAGCCTTTGCTTTGCCTCCCACAGTAGGATGCGGTGTGGAGACCCTGTAACCTACTGCACAGCTGCATAGTGAAGACTCAAGAAGAGCGTCCTCCTTTGAAAAAGGGTGTCCTAACAGAACAAGATATTTTAAAAACGGTCAACCTGTGTCCCCCTCTGTTTTCAGCTGTGTGAGCAGCAAGCTCATATTCTGAGCTCACAAGCAGGGATGGTGTGGGGCCAGTGAGGACTGGGGGACCTTCCACAGCATCCCTACCAGGGCCGGAGGCAGAGGCCTGCAGAGAGCCGAGCTCACACCTACTGGGATACAGGGTTGCGGGAACAGGCCTCCTGTCCTCACGGCTGGCTGCCAGCAGCTCGGAGTAGTCACATTGACGGTCTTTCCATGACGGAGCCCAAAATTGGAGGGGCATTGGCCAGACACCCGCACAACTAAGGTGACCCAAGTTCCGCAAGTACACCCGTGCCAGGCCAAAGGCAGCCATCTCTAACCACAAGGCAGAGGCCTTGCCTGGACCCAGGGCGCCACCGCTGTAAGGGCTCTCAGTCACTGATGCCACAGATGCATGGCTCTGTTGGGTCCATCCACAGCCAACAACTAACAGCTCAGCCCACCATCTACCAGGGAGGGCTCTGCCCAATACCCACCACCCACCAGGGACGACCCTGCCCACACTCACCACCCACCACGGGCGGCTCTGTCCTCCACTCACCACGGAGACCTCAGCCCACCACCCATTATGCACCACGGGCGGCTCCGCCCACCACCCACCACGGCGGCTCTGCCCACCACCCACCACCCACCACTGACCACCGACGACCCTGTCCACCACCTACCACCCACCACGGCGGCTCAGCCCACCACGCACGACCCACCATGGATGGCTCCGCCCACCACCCACCACCTATCACAGATGGCCTTGCCCACCGCCCACCGCCCACCAAGGTGGCTCCGCCCCCCACCTACCACCCACCACAGACAGCCCTGCGCACCACCCACCATCCACCAAGGACAGCTCCTCCTGCTCCACCAGGTTCTTCTCTAAGAGACGCGCAGGAACCTTGACTCTTGGTAAGCCCAGGACCACATTAGCCATGGGGACTGACTTTGCCCTTTCAACCTGTCACCTGAGAAGTGTTGGGGGAGGGGATGCCTCCTTTATCCGGAGGCTGATCGAGTGATTCATACTGACCTGAATTTCCACTGACTTGGAGGGTCTCACCTGGCTGACGGAGCGTGCTTTGCACTTTAGAGGGCTGCCCGTGTCCGGGGAGCAAGGACCTGGGATGTGGCAGGTGACGGGTGTGACAGCATCTCCAGGTGGGCTGTGGTGGCACATACACTGTGCTTATTTGCAAGCCTGAACCTCCACAAATGCATGCATTTCCCTTTAAGCCTGAGCTGAGAGGAAGGGACAGTTTGCCAGGTGGATCTGAGTCCCTTGACTGTGTTTCCTTTGATAAGAGACACCTGGTGCCTTGAGCTCCTGTGAAGGCAGGGCCTTGTTCATGCAGCCAGTCCGCAGAGTGGGACTGATTGTCACCAGTGTAAAGCTGCTACTCTGATATACTGGTGGGGTTTTGATCTCAGTGGCCAGCTGGCTAGGCAGGAGCTTCAGGACCAATTTGTTTTGCACAGGCCTGGAGCACCCAATACCATTGGCGAGCAGACAGGGTACATACTATGCCTGGGAGAGCCATGGTGGGTTATGTAGCCAGCGAGTTAAACAGAGAAAGTCCACTGAGGTCCTTGGTCTCAGAGTCGGCTGTTGGGGTTACAGTGCGTGTACCCGTTTGAAATGATCTCACACATGGTGCATAGTCCCTCTGAAGGTGCAGGTGGAGGAGTCTGCACTGATTTGCCAGGACACGGCTTGTTGGCTGCAGGAATATCCTTCACTAAGAGACACCTGTGAGCCTTGATGACTGGCAAGCCTGGGGCCAACAGGCAGCCAGTCCAGATACGGACTGAGCTTGGCCACTGGAAAGGTGCATGCAAGGAAGAATTCGGGTGGTGGGCTCCCCTGCCTGGAGGTTATGAATGTGGTTAAGGACCAACTGAAACTCCACAGGCTCAGATAGTGCCCAGCTGCGCTCTGTGGGCTGATGGGGTGCTTACTGAGCACCTACAGCTGCACAGGTGAGTTTAGTCAGGGATCTGGTATGGGACAAGTGTCTGGAGAGGCAGGTTCACAAGAGTAGCCTGGTGGTGTACTAGGCACGTGCCTATTTCCACGTGCAATCTACACAAATTTGAATATTCCCTCTGAAGGCAGAGCAGAAGAATCTGGAAAGCTTGCTAGGACTGATTCCAGCTTGCTGACCATGGTGTCTTCAGTCAGAAACTCCTGGGATCGCTTTGCTGCCGAAGCTGGGACTTCGAAAACAGTAAGTACACTTTGGAATGCCTCTCGCTCATTTCCGTGGCTGCCTCAAAAGTAATTTCAGGGGTGGTCTCCTTCTGGGTATGATGCAATGCGTAGGTGGTTGGAGAGGGGGCCTGGCTGCACACAAGCAGCTGACGGAGTGAGTGTCCATGTGTGAGCCCCACAGGTCAGGGGAGCAGGGGCCTGGAGCAGTGCAATGTTGAGGGAGGTCAGGACACAGTAGCAGACTCTTGCGGGTTCCTGCCTCTACCAAAACCCCAGCCCTAACCTCCACAAACGCACATAAGCTCCCTGAAGTCTGTAGGCTTCGTGGGGCCTACTTGCCAACTGTGTCTTTAACACTGGCTCACTGTGCAGGTATCTCCAGCTAATTAATGCTTACCATTAGAGCAGTGACTTCACAAATTAATGCTAGGTTAATCATACTGTTGTTCCAGGCAAGGGGAGAAGAAAGAAAGAAAGTTCAAAGTAGTTGTGGTATATTTTTATAGGAATCGGCACCTGGAGAGACACCGTAGCCAACTGAGATCTGACCTCCAGCTGCCAGAGTCACAGTACAAGGCTAATGTTGCTGGAGCTCCTTTCTAGGGAAGGAGGGTGTGGGTGCTGACGGGCCGGATTCCTTCCCAGAGGGGCCTTTGCATGGCTTTTACCACTGCCTCTGAATAGTGTTCCTTTAATGTGGCAGAAGCTAATTGTTCCACAGTTTTTTTGAGAGATATATTAGATGATCAATTTGTAGGCGTGTCCAGATAGAACACTCTCAGATAGTCTCCCAACTCTCTGTATTTCTAGTCTGCGTGTCTCCTGTCACAGTGCCTTTAAAGAGGAGCCCCCAGAAGGGCTCCACAGCAGCTGGGCTCCAGAGTTCTTTGGGGAGAGAGCAAATGAGACGATGCCATCCGGACACTACTTGCTGCATTCTTATACAAAAACATCTTGACTCCTAAAAACAATTTTTTGGAGCCTAGCTAGAAATGATTTGAAATTGTGTGAAACCAACACACAGCAATGTGCCCTGTGATTTCAAATGACTCACACACTAATCCATAGTAGAGCCTAAAGGTACCATATGTGGTTGCCAAATGAAAGAAAGGTCACTTCTTAAAACAGTTTAACTTTTTCTCACTGATGTTTCCAAGTAACGATCAATGCTCCAAGGCTCCCAGAGGCGCTGGCTTGTGCAGCACCGTCAGTCCATGTTCCGTGGCCTTAACGTCAGAATCTAGGCTTGTCAGTATTTTAGAGGACGCAGGGTTTTGCTCTTTTCAGTTCCTGCAGTTGTTTTCCTCTGTTATTCTCAACCTCCAAATGTTCCTTCATCGTCTTCACTTCGGTAACGTATGGCTCACATGTATTAGGTTAATTTTTGGAGAGCAATGTGAGGTATCTCTCTGGTTATTTTGATAATTCCTTTATCTACTCTAACTCAAATAATATCATTTTCTTCTCATGTCACATTCATGGTCTGTTCTGGTTGTACACATTCCATCATGTCGTGTCCTGTTTTCCTCTTTTGACTCCATTAAGTTAGGCTGAGGCTTGGCTCCAAGCATCATATCCTGCTCCAAGCTCCTGTGTTCTATATAACTGGTTGGGGAGTGTCATGATGATATTTATAGGTACTCGTGTCATAGGTATAGCCGTAGGTCTAAGACTTAGAATGGTATTCTCCTTGCATTCCACTAACATATCCTTAGGAACATGTGTTCTTTCCTTCATAAGGGGTCTTTCTGTGGCCTGTAGTCTTGCTCCACTGTCTCATTTGATACTGAAGAACCGCAAAAGGGTCTTACGCCAATGTCCTGTTTCTTCCTTTATGTGCCAATACTCAATTTCACACTGACCCAGGGAACAGGGAACCACAGTCATGGGATGTGTGGTATCCGCCTTACTTCTGGCTGGTTGTCTGGTGTCTTGGAGAATCAGGATTGCCCCCAGGATTATAGCTGTTCAGAGAGTGTTTCTGGTATCTATCATCTTAACTGCACAAGTTGTCAGTCCACAGTTAGAGAAACAGTTTTCATGTTGTTTATTAGTTTATAATTTTTTAATGATTTCTTCAAAAATTTTATGTTGAATTTTCTTTACTTCCATGTACAAGTTATTTATACTTTGCAATATACTGCTAGTTTTATCCATCTGTGTACTCAACAGTGACAGAGCTAATCTGGCATCTGTGTTTAATTGAGATTGTTGAGTTTTAAAATATTGAAAACTTCATGTGATTTAACTGATTTGATATTGAGAAACATTGCAGCCATTGTTTCCCTAGTGAAACCTTCTAGTACCACAAGGAACTGTATGTAAGGATCTCCTTCCTTTCAGCAAATCTGATTATTTATAAGCTGTAAAGTGGGCATAAATGAAGTTGCATAAATCTTAGCACATTTTGAGGGTCTGTATCTGTCTAGAAAGTCTTGCATATTAAATTTCATATTATAGACTACGACTGTAGCTCCTGGTATGATCATGAGAGGTTTTGTTAAGAGAGAATTCCAAATTGTTGAGTTAGAAATATGATGTATAAAATTGAAGACTGATATATATATCCCCAAGGATGATTTGTGTTAAGTGCTGTTTCCTATGTGTCTTTTTCTGCTAAAGTCTAGACATAATATCCATGGATATGTTGTTTGTGATCTAATCAGTGACTGTTGCTTTCTTTAAAGTTTATCAGAAGCTTCCCAGAAGTGATCTAAACCTGGCCCCTGTTCTGAGGACAAGTAAAAACCAAAAAAACAGTCAGGCCACTTCAGATTGGTACATAGCAGGTATAGTAATTGAGGGTTCTCACATTATGTGGCTTGTCTGAGAAGGCATCAAAGAGTAGGTCTCCATACCTCCCTGCCATTTCCTGGAGGTTTATAGAGAGCCCTTAACTAAGTTCAGTGACTTATACTATCCAGGTAGTTTCAATACCAAAACACCGTCTGATGGCCAAATTTTGGAACAGACTCAAGAAGCAGGGAATCAAGTAAAACCACATTCCAAGAACATGGGAGGGTATTGAGACTCTGATTGCCTGGGTCCAGGTTATAGCAAGTGGTGGTCATATCCTTTTGATGACTTATTCCAAACTCCAAGCTTCGTGACTGTCTCTAGTGTCTCACATCAGTCTTTCTTCTGCATGTGCCCTTAGCTTTCGCTAGCATGGAGATGGCTCCTGCAGCAGCTGTCCGCCTGTGGTGGAGGGAGAGGTTACAACAATAATACAGGCACATGCAAGAGAAAGCACAGATTAAGACAATGATTTACAAAATGAGTGCCATTTTTTTCCCACTGAGAGGCCCACGATCCCAACCACCGATATATTACATCCCCAAAGCTAGATTTCAGATAACTCAGGGCACTCTTTGTGTCTTTACATGGTTTAAGAAATATGTGTTATTAGAGGACTCACTGGGTGTGAACACACATCATTAAGCTTGGATAATGGCCCAGAGGTCTCCTCACCAGGCAGAAATGACATCTAAGGCCATTGTATTTTATAGGACAACTTTTCACAAGAGACCTTTCCGTGTTCAATAAGGACAGGATTTTTTGATATCTCTCAAGGCTTAACGACTGGACTGCACAAGGGCTGTACATGCTGCAGTGTATGCAAAGCCAGTGGAGCAAAGACTGCAGCCAAATGACCATGCCAAGCAGAGGCAGAGCGTGCCCTTCTGGCCTGAAGGAGATGGAGCTTGTCACCGCCTCCATGAGGCTATCCCCTTTTCCCAAGGAAAACCCAGGCACCATGGACAAACCTCCCAGGTGGGAGCCATAGCCAAGGACTTGTGCCACAAAACTACCAATCCCCATTTGGGG
This sequence comes from Paradoxurus hermaphroditus, assembly GCA_004024585.1. NCBI lineage: Eukaryota > Metazoa > Chordata > Mammalia > Carnivora > Viverridae > Paradoxurus > Paradoxurus hermaphroditus. The sequence goes on from PITB01009186.1 coordinate 48,796, forward strand.
CTACCTAATAAGTACCTGGACGCTGTGACCCATCATTGCCAACCAGTCTCTGTACCTTCATAGGGGAGGATGGCTGCAGTCCCAGTGGTATCCATTCCATGTTTCTGGTACAATCGGGTTGATTTTGTGGGGAGTGATTTTTCCATTGCCTACATAGGGATGACTGGGTGCACAAAGGTCCACTATCTGGAGTAAACCACATAAGCCCATTCCTAATCTGAGCATAGCCACCTATGGGTCTCCTGGTGGTCTTTCTAGGACTTTACAGTGACCTATTGGATGGCCTACCTTTACAATTTACAGGAAAAAATACCCATGTTCAATGTTACTGATACACTATTGGTAATATCAGATGAACCAAAAGTGCTAATACTAGCTTGTTCTTGCTTAATGCCTTCCAATTTCTCCCCTGGAGGGGTGATACCCACCATGGCAATCCCAAAGAGCTGGAGAGAGAAGCTGTCCACATACCCAATAGTTGGATATATTTCCTTGTATGGCAAATGAATGGGCCCCCTGTAGAGATGTATATACTCCAGGTGACCTTCCTGTGACTGGACACCACAAAAGCAGCAGTCTAAGGTCAAAAAGATAGATATTTGGTAGTAACTTACAAGGAGAAATTTTCCTCTGCTGTAAAAATTATGCTTCGTACAGTATCTTTAGATGTTGATGTACTTGTGTCTTAAGGAATTTGACCAGGTTTTGCAAGTCAACCATGTGATCATGGGAAGCAAGTCTGTCAGGCATGAGGATGTGGACTTGGGCCAGATATGGCAGACCAGAATTACCACCTTCTCCCTACTTTTTAAAAAATTTAAAACGTTTATTTATTTATTTTTGAGAAACAGATACAGGGTGTGAGTGGGGAAGGGGCAGAGACAGAGGGAGACACAGAATCCAAAGCATGTTGCAGGCTCTGAGCTATCAGCACAGAGCCCAACATGGGGCTCGAATCCATGAACCCTGACATCATGGCTTGAACTGAAGTCCGGTGCTCAACTGACCAAGCCATCTAGGCGCCCCTCCCCTCCTTTGATGGTGGTGTTCCTATCCAGGTATAGTGTACTTCATTAGGTCAGACTGCAGCAGGACAGTGGGATTTAATAGTGTCCCATCATCCAGGGGGTGTGAAATAACTCACCTGTCCTGGAGGGACTTCACCATTGAACATTTTAGGACTTAACTCCTTTTCAGGTGTGATGGGCGTGTTGCTCCCAGCAGCATAGTGTGTGGATCCTGAGAGTCAGGGCAATGGCTATATCCTGCAATTTTTGTACCTTTACAGTATTGGGTGCCTCAACTGGGCTTTCCCATCTGGCATATGGGGCAACAGGCCATACTGGTTGGCCAATTGAATGTACTAAGATCTAGACAGTACTTTAGTTCACCTGACCAAGGTGGTTTTAGGATTAGTTATTTAATCTGCAGCTTTAATAGTCCATTTTTACTTTCTTCGAACTTATGGGTTAGAAGTTTATAGGAGAGATAGAACCTTATAGGTTGGAGGTTACAGGTTGGACGGGTATAAGAGAGATAGGTTATAGGAGAGATAGAACCTCCACTCGCTGCCACATTATTTTCCCCAATCTTGCACATTATGATCTTCACATTCACTGTCTTTTCAGTGAGAGTATCCACACAAGGTACTCAGCTTATCTAATCCCCTAGAGGTGGCAGATTGGTTTGCATGGTGACAGGAGAAAGCCTGGGTTAGCCACAACCAGTGTCCACACAAACTAAGGCATATTTAGAACCCTTGCTTAGAGGAGGGCAGGGCAGTACAATCAATTTGCCTATTCGACCCTGGTTGGGAACTTCAGTGGGTGGTCTTGGACTCCTTTGGTAATTTGCTTTTGCGTTGTTGAAAACACTCACAAGGTAGTATTACTGCACTAACCAAGTGCCCATACTTCAATGCGTCCATGGCAATATACCACCCCATCCAGGAACTGGACACACACTGGTCTTTGCACACGGTCTGCTGTATCTACTGAAGAGTCCGTTGCTAGGGCTCATACCTCAGCTAGGGGATCTGCTTCCTCATTGTCTGGAATTGTCAGTGCCCTTATGAGGGATTTGAATAACATGAACACCACCTCAAGCTCTTGCAGCTGGACCCCAAGGTCTTTCTTATATCCTGACCCCACATGAGCTTATTCATGATCATCCAACCCTTGGATACCCATTGTCCAAGCCACAGGGTTCATTCCTTTAGAAGAGCTCCGCCGTACTGCAGTGGGTGGCCAGCCAAGGCTCATGAGTGATCACCCATCAAGCAGCTCTGAGCTTAGCGCTGTCTGAACTGACTGCTGCAGTTCATACTTGTTTCTTTTTATCCATATGGTGTCAGTGTTGGCTGAGTAGTGACTACAGTCCAGGTAGTGGATCCATGTGTACACCAGGCATCAGCCAGGAGTTCCTTCACTCCCTCTCTACAGGATAAAAACGATGTTCCAGGAACAAGCACCAGGATATCTAGAGGATCTACATTCTCTAGAGGTCCCAGTGGAACCCGCATTTCTAGAAATAGTGGGCTGGTAGACAGAGTACTCTTCTTCTACAAGCTGTCATGGCCCTTCATCACAATGAGTGTTTAAGACATGGCAGAGGTGGACTGATTAAACATTCTCACTCAGCATTTGGACAGTCAGGGAAGTTCTTACCACAAGGTGCTCTCCCTTAGTGAGAAGCTGTACTTGGAGGAGTTCTGTGTATATTGCTAGGCACTGGTGCACTTTGGGTTTTTTTCAGCCTCCTGGCCATTTCCAGAGCTGAGAACAAAATCCTAGGGGTACTGTCTTGTTTATGCCACCCTGGCAGCCCATATCATCTGGAGTCACAGACACATCTAATTCTGATGGCAGCCCCGCTTGAATGGTGCCCAAGACTACAACCTCCTTCAATAATTGTTTTACCTTCTCAAAAACGGTGGCCTCTCTGCCCCCCCCCCGCCCCCGTCCTCTACATGCTTGCTCTTTACCAGAGGCACTGTGCCATATGGGGAATAAATGTCCTCTAAAGACTCCAAGTCCCTCCGAAGTCTTGCATCTTGTTCACATACCCAATTTTTGAGTAGGTGAGCATCTTATCAATCATAGTATTTGGGATAACACCAGACAAATCCAAAAACTTTATGGAAGTGTCTGGGCCTTGAATTTCTTGTGGTTTCACTGATCATCCTCTCTCTCACAAATTCTACAAAAAGATTGCAGGATAGACCTGGAGCAGGGTCAAACTTCACATGTGAACATTATATAATCAACATAAGGGACATGTTTTACTGATGTTGGGATGTACAAGAGGGGCGAATGTGAAGCTAATATCCCATGACATATGGCAGGTTCTGGAGGTAACTTTGGGGAAGCACACTGTTCGCCTCTCCCACATAAAGGCAAATTGATCTTGTGACTCAGTAAATGAGGGTACACTGAAGAGACCTTTGCTCAGTTCTGCACAGCATGGTACACTCCTAGGACCATGAGCAAGGTATTAGACATGGTGTCAATGTTGAGTCGGCTTCATGGAATGGGAGGGGATCCTACCTTGTTCAGTTGTCTGTAGACCACCATCATTTGCCATGATGTATGGCTGTATGCAGCTATTTAAACTATCAGGGGTAGGGCTTAGGATAGCCACATGGCGTGGTGTTCAGATAGTCTCACCTGTCTCCTTATGCCCCCCAGGCAACCCATATTGTTTGACAGTTCCCACTCTTCATAGGCCACTCTTAGTGGCCCCAAGCTCCCATTTCCCCTCAGCACTGGTTTGATTACTGTTCCTGGAGGTGGAGTTTACTAATAGAAGTTTGCAGAATTTGACCTTGGAGAATATCCATGCCCCATATGTTGTCGCCTTGGAGAGCTATAAACCTCATGTTCTCAGTGTGGGTGGGGAAGAATGCCGTATGTCCAGTGTCAGAGGACCTTCCTGACAATAATTTTATTCTCTATCACCATCGATGGCAATGACAGTGCCAGAAACCTTGTGAGGGTCTCCCTGTATTAGAGTATATTCAGCTCCACCACTAGGGTGGTCACCCTTTGTTTCTGGATAACTACTGAATAGTGATCTTAACATGACACCTCTTGGCCTCCAGTGTCCCCTATGAGGAAATCCTGTCTCGTGTCATGTATCTAGGAAAGGGAGACATTCACCCTGCATAGAAATGTGTTTCTGAGGCTTCACATTCTAAAAGCAGAGTTGGGTCATATATTTTATCTCATAGAACCAATTCTTTATCCTGACAATGTTCTGAATTGGTTATATTAATTTCAGTAGATGGTGAGGCTGATGTGTTCAAATAATAATGTATTAAATAAGAGGTATTTCCATGGAAATATAAAAACGATAATGGATAATGAGTGGAGCATATTAGAAACCATTTTGTGAGTTCTGAGGATAGCCGTCAAGAATTCTAGATGTCCATGTTGAAGCATGTTTAGATGGAGTGAAGGGGAAGTGGCATACAGAGAGAGTTTTTTGTTTTGCAATGGGACTATTTCTGGTGATCTTTATGATTGGTACACATATCAACAGGCTCCGAGATCATCTCCATATGAGCCTTTGTTGATATCTCTGAATGTTACAGCATTTCATTTATATTCAGTTTTCAAGGCCTCAGGGAAAGTCAGTTTCACCTTTCAAGGGGCTTCCAGTCAAACGAATGGATGAAAATTGGAAATGTTAGCTTGGAGAGTTGTAGGATGACACCGTAGGCTATGTGAGAACTCAGGGTCTAGTCCAGTGTATGGGTACAAAACAAAACATCAATAACCATGAACAAACTAGACTCTAACATGCAAAAGTATGTATTATTGCCACAGTGGAAACATAATTTTTCTTTTCAACAATTACCCACAGTTCTGTCACCAGTAAACATACTAAGACTAATTTATTTGCAAATTAAGTCTAGTTTCAATAAACATAACTTTTTTGGTTTATATCAGTGCAGGAAGAACAATGATAGATATTATAGGTTTTTTTATTTTTTAAATCCAGTGTAGTTAACATGCAATATTATAGTGTTTTTGGGTGCACAATATAGTGAATCAACTCCGTGCTCATCAAAATAAGTGTACTCTATATCTCCTTCACTTAATTCACCGTACCTCCCCTCTTGTAACCATCACTTTGTTTTGTGAAGTTAAGACTCTGTTTTTGGTTTGTATCTTTTTTCTCCCTTTATTTATTTGCTTTGTATCTTAAATACCACATATGAGTGAAATAGTATGGTATTTGCCTTTCTCTCATTGGCTTACTTTGCTTAGGATAATACTCTCCAGCTCTATCCATGTTATTACAAATGGCAAGATTTCATTTTTATTATGGCTGAATAATATTCCATTTTATATATGTATACACACACACACATCTTCTTTATCCGTTCATCTTCTAATCAACACTTGGGCTGCTTGCATAATTTGGCTGTTAAAATAAACTGGGGTGCATATATCCCTTCAAATTAGTGTTTTCATATTCTTTGGCTAAATACCCAGTGGTGCTATTACTGGAGTGGAGGATACTTCCATTTTTCACTCTTTTATGAGCCTCCACACTGTCTTACAGAGTGACTGCAGCAGTTTGCATTCCCACCAATAGTGTAGGTGGTTCCTCCTTTCTCCACACTTCACCAACACTTAATGTTTCTTCTCGTTTTTAATTTTAGCCATTCTGACAGGTGTGATACCATATCTCATCACAGTTTTTATCTGCATTTCAAGATGATGATAATGGTTTTTCATCTCTTTCATGTGTCTCTTGACCATCTGGATGTCTTGTGGATAAATGTTCAATTCCTTGGCCCGTTTTTTAATTGGACAATTTGTTTTTTGGTGTTGAGCTGTATAATTTCTTTATATATTTTGGTTACTAATCCTTTATCAGATATGTCATTTGCCAATATCTTCTCCCATTCTGTAGTCTACCTTTTAATTTTCTCGATCGTTTTCTTTTCTGCACAGAGTTTTATTTTGATGTAGTCCCAGTAGTTAATTTTCGTTATTTACAAGGTATGTCTAGAAAAATGTTGCTATGGCTGATGTCAGAGATGTTACTACCTGTGCTCTCTTGAATAATTTGTAGGGTGTCAGGCCTCACATTTAGGTTCTTAATCCATTTTGAGTTTGGTGTAATAAAGTCGTCCAGTTTCATTCTTTTGCATGTTGCTCTCCCGTTTTCCCAACATTATTTGTTGAAGAGATTGTCTTTCTCCCATTGTGTATTATTTTCTGCTTTGTTGAAGATTAATTGACCAAATACTTGTGGGTTCGTTTCTTGGTTTTCTATTCTGTTCCATTGACCTCTTTGCCTATTTTTATGCCAGTGCCATACTGTTGTGATCACTACAGCTCTAAAATATAACTTGAAATCTGGCATTGTGATACTTCTTGCTTTGCTTTTATTTTTCAAAATTGCAATGGCTTTTTGGGGTCTTTTGTGGTTGCCTATAAATTTTAGAATTGGTTTTTCTAATTCTGCAAAAAATTCTGTTGATATTTTGATGGGTACTTTATTAAATGTGTGAATTGCTTTGTGTAGTATATACATTTGAACAATGTTTGTTCTTTTAGTCCATGAGCATGGGATGTCTTTCCATTTTTTGTGTGTGTCTTCTTCAATTTGTTCCCATAATGTTTTATAGTTTTCCAAGTATGGGTCTTTCACTTTTTTGGTTAGGTTTACTCCTAGGTTTTATTATTTGTGGTGCAATTGTAAATAGGATGGTTTTCTTAATTTCTCTCTCTGCTGCTTCATCATTAGTTATAGAAATGCAACAGATTTATGCACATTCACTTTCTATCCTGTGATCTTACTGAATTCATTTATCACTTCTAGTGTTTTTTTTAAAAGTCTTTAGGGTTTTTATATGTAGCATCATGTCATCTGCAAATAGTTTTACTTCTTTTAAAAAAAAACAATTTAAATGTATTTTATTTTGTTATCTAATTGCTGTGCAAGGACTTCCAATTAGTTTGTTGAATATGTGAGAATGAACACCCCTTTCTTTTTCCTGACCTTAGGGGGAAAGCTCTCAGTTTTTTTCATGTCACCGTGCATTTTTCATATGTGTCCCTTATTACGTTGAGATATGTTTCCTTTAAATCTACTTCGTTGAGGGTTTTTTTAAAAAAACAAAAACAAGGGATGCCACCTTGTCAAATGCTTTTTCTGCATTTGAGATAGTCATATGTTTTTTTTCTTTCTTTTACTGTTGTGACCTCTCACATCGATTTGAAATTTTTGAAACAATATTGCATCCTGGGAAT
>PITB01009186.1:56163-68855 GCA_004024585.1 Paradoxurus hermaphroditus
TTTTTTTTTTTTTTTTTTTTTTTTTTTTTTTTTTTTTTTTTTTTTTTTTTTTTTTTTTTTTTTTTTTTTCTTTTTTTTTTTTTTTTTTTTTTTTTTTTTTTTTTTTTTTGTGGTATCTTTATCTGAATTTGTGTCAGGGGGGTACTCACTTCAGGGAATGAATTTGGAAGTTTTCCTTTTTCTTCTATTTTTTGGAGTAGTTTGAGTGAATGGACATTACCTCTTTCTTAAATGTTTGTTGGAATTTGTGAAGCCATCTGGTACTGGACTTCTGTTTGTTGGGAGTTCTTTGATGACAGATTCAGTTTCATTGGTGGTTACTAGTCTGTTCAAGTTTTCTGTTTCTTCCGTTTCCGTTTTGGTAGTTTATATGTTTCTAGGAATTTATGCACTTCTTCTAGGTTTTCTAACTTGTTGCCATATAATTTTTCATAGTATTTTCTTACAATTGTTTGTATTTCTGTGGTGTTGGTTATTTCTCCTCTTTCATTGGTGATTTCGTTTGAGTTCTCTCTGTCTGTGTCTCTCTCCCTCTATCTCCCTCTCCCTCTCCCTCTGTCCCTTTATCTCTCTCTCTCTTTTCTTTGATGAGTCTGGCTAGAGGTTTATCAATTTTGTTAATCTTTTCAAAGAACCAGCTCCAGTCTATTGTTTGTTTTTTAAGTTTCTATATAATTTATTTCTGCTCTAATCATTATTATATCTGTTCTTCTGCTTTTTGTTGTTCTATTCCTAGCTCCTTTATGTGTAAGGTTAGGTTGCTTTTTGAGAATTTTCTCGCTTCTTTTTTTTTAAATTTTTTAACGTTTATTTATTTTTGAGAGACATAGAGACAGAGTATGAGTGGGGGAAGGGTAGAGAGAGAGGGAGATGCAGAATCCAAAGGAGGCTCCAGGCTCTGAGCCATCAGCACAGAGCCCGACGCGGGGCTCGAACTCACAGACTGTGAGATCGTGACCTGAGCTGAAGTCGGCCACTTAACCGACTGAGCCACCCAGGTGCCCCTCTCGCTTCTTGAGATAGGCCTGTGTTACTATAAACTTCACGAAAGTTTTGGACTGTTGTATTTTCATTTTTGTTTATTTCCATGTGTTTTTTTATATCTACTTTGATTTCCTGGTTGACTCATTCATTCATTATTTAACCTCCACGTATTTGGTCTTTCAAGAATGTTCTCTTGTGGTTGATTTTTACTTTAATAGTGTTGTGGTCAGAATAAATGCATGGTATGACTTCAATTTTTTTGAATTTGTTGAGTCTTCTTTATGACCTAATATGTGATCCATATTGGAGAATGTTCCATGTGATCTTGAATAGAATGTGCATTTTGCAGTTTTATTATGGAATGTTCTGAATATAGTTGTTAAGTCCATGTGTTCAAGTGCGTCATTCAAAGCTACTATTTCTTTATTTTCTGTTTGGATGATCTGTTAATTTATGTTAGTAGTGTGATAAAGTCTCCTACTTTTGTATTTCTATCAATGAATTCCTTTATGCTTGTTCTTAACTATTTTAGGTAGTGTGAATCTTGGATTGAGAGTAACTTGTTCTGTGAGTGTTCCATACTCACACATAGCAACAGAGCAAACATTTCTAATAAATTTTAACTTCATAAATCAGCAATGCCCTGCAATATCAGTAGTATGGGATGCCAAATGTCACATGATCACAACTGAGTCAGTGGTTCTTCATCTCTTGCTGTGGGATTGTGGGTGATGGTCTCCCATGCTCAGATACTCAGTCTCAGTCCATGGTGTTTGGCAGAAATCAGTGATTTCTCAGAACGTTGGAAGGGCTCAAACTGGCACTGGTGTATTATTTTTTGTCACTTAAAAGCACCGATGGGGGCGCCTGGGTGTCTCAGTCGGTTGAGCGTCTGACTTTGGTTCAGGTCATGATCTCCAAGTTTGTGGTTTCGAGCCCCGCATCAGGCTCTGTGCTAACAGTTCAGAGCCCAGAGCCTGCTTCAGATTTTGTGTCTCCCTCTCTCTCTCTGCCCCTTCCCTGCTCACACCCTGTCTCTCTCTCAAAAATAAAATAAAAACATTTAAAAAAAATTTTAAAAAGCACCAATGGATAGCCCTTTGCTTTTCTATCCAAGAGTAAGCTTAAAAATGTTTTGCTTCATTCTAGGTCAGGCTGCCTGCAGATATAGACCTTTTCCTCTGCTACCTATTGCCAGTTACATTAAATACAGTATATGGCAAGAGTTTATTAATACTGTACTGTAGTCAATATCTATGTAAGTGTATACAAAGGCCACAATGCAGAAAAAGATTCCATTGAGCCAAGAGACAACTGTGATTCCATTAGTAATAGTGAAAGTCATCCTATGCAATAACCCTCCTCTCTCTTGTCTCCCTCACACCAGCCAGGAAGCTTTTCAAAGGTAAGTGCCGATTAATTTGTTTATTTTTCTTTATATTTTGTATTACAGTATTCTAATAATTTTTATATGAATATTTTTGGGTTGCGAAACAAAGCATCTGAGTTTCCGTTGTTTCTTATGTGGAAATTTGCTTTGCTATACAAGTGCTTTGGAATACAAGTGAGTTTTTGTTTGTTTGGGAAACTCTCTCTCTCCTTCAATTCAGAATGACAGCCTTGCTGGATAGAACATTCTTGACTGTGTATTTTTCTCATTCAACACGTGGAATGCATCATACCACTCCCTTCTGGCCTGCCAAATCTCTGTGGATAAGTCTGCTGCTAACCTTGTTTGTCTTCTCTTGTAAGTTAGAAATTCTTTTTTCTTGCCATTCCTAGGATTTTTCCTCATCTTTGTATTTTGCAAATTTTAGTAAGATATATATCTTTATGTTGTCCTGCTTTAGTTGAATTTGACAGTTCTCTCTGCCTCCAGATTTGGATATCTGGTTTATTTTCCCAAACTGAGAAAACTTTCAGCTATAATTTACTCAAATAATCCTTCAGCCCTTTTCCCCACACTTGTTCTTCTTGGACTGCTATGATATGAGTGTTACTATGCCCTGTGATGTAGCTGAGTTCCCTAAGTCTAGATTAATGATCCAACGTTTTTCTTTCGTTTTCAGCTTAATTATTTTCCATAACTCTATCTTCCATATCACTTATTCATTCTTCTGCTTCTTCCATCCTTGCAGTCCTCTGCGCTCCCCCCGTTTATAGATCTTAATGGAATTTAAATCCTTTCCTTTCTCCTCTATCTCTTTTTTGTTCATTCCCTGCGGCTGTTTCCACTCTTACTTTTTCTCTCCATCTGCTTTTCTTGGGGGGAGGGCAGGTCATTTCCCATACCCTCCTCCCATCTTCACCCTCTTTCTGCGACAAAAACAGTTTCTTGTCCTCCACAGCTTTTCCCTTCCCCAGTAGACCTCTCTGTGCTGTGTACCTGCTGAGTTCTGTGATGCAGGGAGTAAAGATTATGGTGTTAATCCTCAAATCAGTGTTCTACGTGTGCTGGATAGTTTAGTGTTGATTTGGCTAAATTTCAGGGATGAAAGACGCAAAAAAACTTCCATGCTCTTTTGCTGTTTGGCCCCTCAGATTACCTAGTGTCCTGACATATAATTTTTCATATTATTCTCCTATAATTGTTTGTATTTCTGTGGTGTTGGTTGTGATCTCTTTAGCAAATGATGATGGAAAACTGGACAGCGACATGTTAATGAATGAAACTGGTCAACTTTATTACACCACACAGAAAATAAATTTAGAATGAAAGAAAGATCTAAATGTGAGACAGGAAACCATCAAATTCTACATTATAACACAGGCAACAACCTCTTTGATCTCAGCCAAGGCAACTTATTTCTAGACACATAGCCTAAGGCAAATAAAACAAAAGTAAATAGGAAATATTGGGACCTCACCAAGATAAATAGCTTCTGCACACAGAGGAAAACAATCAACAAAACTAAAAGGTAACTGATGGAATGGGATAAGATACTTGCAAGTGACATGTCCGTTAAAGGGTTAGTATCCAAAATCTGTAAAGAACTTAAAACGCCAACAACAAAACAAATAATCCAGTGTATAAATAGACAGAAAACATGAATAAGCATTTTACCAAAGAAGGCATTCCGATGGCTCACAGAAACATGAAACAATGCCTCAATATCGCTCATCATAGGGAAATGCAAATGAAAACCACGATGAGATACCACCCCACACATGTCAAAATTACTAAAATGAACTCTAGAGAAACAACAGATGTTAGCGAGGATGCAGAGACAGGGAAACTCTGTTGCAATGTTGATGGGAATACAAACTGGTGTGGCCACTCTGGAAAACAGTATGGAGGTTCCTCAAAAAGTTAAAAATGGAACAACTGTATGACTCAGCAATTGCAATACTAGGTATTTATCCAAAGGATACAAAAATGCTGATTTGAAGGGGCACATGCACCCCAATGTTTATAGCATCACTAGCGACAATAGCCAAAATATGGGAAAAGTCCCAATGTCCACCAACTGATGAATGGATAAGGAAGATGTGGTTTATATATATGATAGAATATTACTCAGTGTTCAAAAAAAATGAAATCTTACCATTTGAAACAATGTGAATGGAACTAGAGTGCATTATGCTAAGAGACATAAGTCAGGCAGAGAAAGACAAATATATGATTTCACTCATATATGGAATTTAAGAAACAAAAGAGTTAAACATAAGGAAAGGGAAGGAAAAATAAGATAAAAACAGAGGGAGGAAAAACGTCAGAGAGTCTTAAAAACAGAAGCAAACTGAGGGTTGCTGGAGGAGAGGTTGGTGGAGTGAGGGCTAAATGGAAGATGGACATTAAGGAAGGCACTTGTTGGGATGAGCTCTGGGTGCTATATGTAAGAGATGAATCACTGGTCTCTAATCCTGAAACTACTAGTACACTGTATGTCAAGCAACTTAAATTTAAATTAAAAAAAAAAAAAGATTTCCTAATGGCATGTTAGCCAAGTCCTGCAGATTTTAGCATAAACTATTTTCTCTCAAAGCAGGGTCCATAGACAAGATTCTGGGGGTGCTGAGTAGGGCAATGAGGGATTTTGAGAAGGATCGTATCATCTTTACATGATCTCCAGGCATTGGACCTTTCTCACTTCTACGAAGAGGGAGGAGACAACTTCTACCAGTTTCAAAGGTTCAGAGAAATCTGGAAGTTCATGTTTTTAAGGTGCAGCTAAATAGATGTACAATTTTCCAGGTCTAATTGTCTGGTTTCTTCCCCATTAGGGTCCAGCTTTGGCCTAAAATGTATATTGAGACTGAGCATTTTGTCTCCTTTGCAGCCCTGTGACCCTAACAACTCCTGGATCTGACTTTTCACAGTCTTCCCTATGTAGTGTACAGGAATCTCCTTCCTAACTTTCACTGGAGCAATCTTGCATTTGAAACATTCCTCAAGTAAGTTGTTCTCAAAATGTGTCCCTTGACCTTCATCGTCATCATCACCTGGGACCCTTTTAGAAATGCCAGTTCTTGGGCCTCACTCCAGATCTATGGAATCAGGAACCTGAGTCACAAGCAGTTGGAGAACCACAGCCATAAGTTGATAATTGGCAGACTGGACTACTTATTCTTCATGGCTCCCAAGATAGCCAATGAAACCAGCAAGGTCGACAATACTCTAATTATCATTATCCCCATGTCTTTCAAGGTCTAGATGTAGTATATACCCGATGCTTCTCCTCCTACCCATACCTCCTCCCAAGCTACATCAGATAAGACCATTAGTGATGCTGATGTTAGGGCAAGCTAAGAGTTACCACAATTCCATTTACTCCACATAAATTGGGGAGGGCAGTCTGTTGCAGTCTGACTCGTGAACTATGTCTCTCCTGAAATGTCTCCTGAGAGTCTGTGTTCTCATGTTGCAGCTCTGCTCAGTTACCTGACAGCAGAGCCGGAGACAAGAAATTGGGTTCAAGTATCTGATTTGGGAGATAATTTCCAGGAGAATGAGTGATGGAAGCAGAGTGAGAGAGATAGGAAAGCCAGCCAACATCAGTATGTACTAGCCAAGATGTGCACAGTGGGAGCTCAGTTCTCCCAGGACCTCTTGAAAAGCCTACAGAAGGTATCCTTCAACCTGAAGGAAGAGTTGCTGTGACATTTTCCCACTAACTACCATCCTCCCTTGTTTGAAGATTTCCCCCAGGGTCATTAAATCTCCTGAGTTTCTGTGCAGCACTTGTGTATGTGCCTCGTGTGCTCCCCCAGCGTCAGATAAGGACTTGAGGCAGATGGGAAGACATATATGGCATGCTCAAGGTGGGTCAGTGCAAGATGAATCTGAGTTCCCACAGGACTGTTCATTGCAGCTCTGCTGAAATCAGAGGTGGGCTGAGGAGATGAGCTGCACTGGCACCAGAGACACCTACCTTAGAAGGTGAGATGGAAATATTGTAAGTATTATTTTCCACATTGGCAACCAGAGGAACCACAGTGCACTGACTCTCAGGAAAAATCCTCCAGATACTGTTCTGAGAGGCAGCGGAGGTGAGCTAAAGAAAAAAATCACAGGGGAAATTGATAACTGAAGGAAGAAGACAATGCCAACAGAAGCAGGGATGAAGAGAATGCTTATATTTTGCATTGTTAATATTAGTTAAACTAAGACTGTCTCCCCCCTCCCAAGAAACTTTTGAGAATAGCTGATCCAGGGAGAAAACGTACATCTCCAATGATGAGAAGGTAGAGAGGAAGTGAGATAAGATGGATGGATGGGGATACAGATATATACAAAAGGACAGAAATAGATACAGACGTTGTAAGCATTCCTATTGAAAACAGAAAACCAGAGAAGGAGGAAGAGTCTTAATGGAAAAAGAACAGTAACCAGCAGCTACTGGAGGTGGATGAAGGTCACAGGATGGAATAAGTGGCTGCTTGGTTTTGAAGACTGGTAAATCTGCAAGACTCTGAGGGTCTTTGAAACATCACACTGTATTCTTCTATGAAGTATCAAACTGAGATTGACAACGTCAATGCTACCATTTCAACTCTACTTTGCAAATATTATACAAAAAATAAATAAATAAAGGAACAACAGCACTGAAAAGAGGACTGAGACTAGAAGAATATGTGTGCATTTTGTAAAATGCACGGCTGTGAAATAAATATAGGACACATGAATGATACTGTGTTTGAGAACACCCGTGAGCACGGGCATTGCAGACTGATATGTCCACTTGCAGTGTGTGGTTGAAGTTGGACGTGATTCACTATAGGCCAACAGATAGGGAACAATAAGGCGAGAATATTATGGAAGGAACCTCCAGCAAGTTGAATGAAAGCAAAATCACACCCTGCTGTGAAAACTTCAGCTAAATAACTGCACGATGTATTTACTTGAGGTCATGAATTCACCCCTAGGTACAACAGACTGTAAATATCAGCTTATGCCATGATTTTTCTTAAACTTTGGCTTGGGTAGTCCATTTAAATCAACGCTATGTTTTTATAGGATTTTACACATTTTCAAATGTATTTCCAAGCATTTTGTTTTCTCCAGTTTGCCCTATCATTATTAGTACTATTTTAAAGCGATGAAAAGTATACGATAAAGTATAAGAAGATGAATCAGGAATGTTTTATCACACACACACAAAAAATGTTGAGGATTAAATAAGCTAATCCATTTGCCAAATTATCAGTTACATGATAAAAACTCAGACAACCATAGCTGCTCTACTGCTCACCTTAAATATCGATTTCATTTATGGGCCACTAATTTTTAAAATTCCTCTCTATCCATTGATTACAGGCACATTTTATCAATTCTCTGTGGAATAATTTGGGGGGAAAATGAATACACTGTAAAGAAAGAGTTAAGAATCAATTATAAGTAATTATAATGCAGAATTCTAATCAGATGAAAATGAAGAAGATGGTTAAGAGGTAGAGAAAGATATAATGAATGATGGGTATCAAATTTAGGACAAGTCACTGAATCTTTTCTTTTTCCCTGCACTGTAGGAGGCAGAATCTCATCCTTGAGTAGGAAGGAGGCAAATGTCTTTCTGTGTCTGTACTGGAACCATCACAGGCTTTTGAGCAACTACTTTTGAACCATTTCCCAAAGAGGTGACTGCTCCAGAAGCTATGATCACAGTTTGCAATGACAGCCACAGTGATTTCATTCTCTTGGGCTTCTCCGAGAAGCCATATTTGGAGAAGATACTCTTCTGGGTTATTATGATCTTTTATTGTTTGACTCTTGCAGGAAATATGATCATAATTCTTGTTTCCTCAAAGGATCCTAAACTCCACACCCCGATGTATTTCTTCCTTTGCAACCTTTCCCTGCTAGACCTTTGTTTCACCAGCAGCTGTGTTCCGCAAATGTTAGTTAATTTCAGGGGTCCAGAGAAGACCATCAGCTACACTGGCTGTGCCGTTCAACTCTATGTCTCCTTATGGCTTGGGACCACCGAATGTGTCCTTCTTGTGGTCATGGCTATGGACCGCTATGTGGCAGTGTGTCATCCACTGCAATACACTGCTATCATGCACCCAAAACTTTGTCTGCAGCTGGCCATCCTTGCATGGGGGGCTGGTCTGGTCCAGTCTCTGGTCCAGTCTCCTGCCACCCTCCAGTTACCCTTCTGCTCCCACCGCAGGGTGGATGACATTGTGTGTGAAGTCCCAGCCCTGATTCAGGCCTCCAGTGCAGACACCACCTACAATGAAATCCAGATGTCCATAGCCAGTATCATTTTCCTGGTGCTACCCCTGGTCATCATCCTTTCCTCGTATGGGGCTATTGCTAAGGCTGTTCTGAGAATAAAGTCAGCTGCAGGGCAGGGGAAGGCATTGAGCACCTGCACTTCTCACCTCCTTGTGGTATTCCTCTTCTATGGCACAGTCATAGCTGTCTACCTCCAACCCAAGAACCGCTATGCTCAGGAACAGGGCAAGTTCCTCACCCTTTTCTACACCGTTGCAACCCCAGCACTTAATCCACTCATCTACACTCTAAGGAACAGGGAGGTCAAGGGGGCACTGATAAGACTGGGGAGGAGGACTTGGTGTTTCCAGAATAACTGAAGCAGTTGGCATATGTTGGTCTCTTGATTAACCTGAAGAGAGAATAACCTCATTGCAAAAAGCTGAATATTTACCTTCTCACCTGGAAATAGGGTGCATTTAGTTCAAGCTATGGTTTCAGGTCTATTCATCAATTGCTGATTAGGCCCTTAATTCCTGCAGGGTTCTGGCTGAGGCACGGTGTCATGTAGAAATGAATATGTTGAATAATCACTGTCTTAAAGAATTCTCAATACAGTTGAATCAGGGGAACAAAAGAAACAGACTTGCAAAGTAAAAGACCAAGAATATGTTTTATGCCTTGCCATTTCTTTCTTTTTCTTTGCTCTATCATTCTCCAAGCTCAACCAGAACTTTCATCCAAATGTCCAGTCCAGCAAGGGTCCTAAAGTTTTGAGGCAGAGAAGTTTAAGAAACTTCTGTGTTCTCACACTCTGAAATGTGGCTCTTGGTTCTGAGTCCGTGTTGCCTCATCAACTCAGCAGGTGATGTGTCATGCGCCCAAAACTACCCAGTGCAAAGTGTTGGCCAAGCAGAAGCCCACACTCACTGCTCTCTGGGTCCGTGTTCTTAGTTTGAGCCCTGAGATGCCAAGCCCCCAGTTACAGGAATAGATTCTGTTTCTAGTTCATTCTGAGTCTCTGTTGTAATGAAATGGGTTTCTTTTTATCACACCTAATTATTCATTCATCTTGTACATATGTATTCATTTCTTGTTATACATCTATCATGTCCTAGAAGATAGAAATATAATGGCATATAAGACATAAAATCACCAACAACATAGAGAATATGGTCAAATTGTGGATGCAGATACTAAATGAAATATTCTTTATTATTAAATGGAGAGAGACTTGTTCCTTGGCTCCTGTGTCAGGCTGATTAAGATGCTGCATGCTTTTTGATTTTTTTTAAAATATAATTTATTGTCAAATTGGTTTCCATACAACATCCAGTGCTTAACCCAACAAGTGCCCTCCTCAATGCCCATCACCCTCTTTACACTCTCCGCCTCCCCATGAAACCTCCGTTTGTTCTCACTATTTAAGAGTCTTTTATGGTTTTCTTCTATCCCTCTCTGTAACTTTTTTTCTCCATTCCCCTGTCCTTCCCTCCCCCATGGTCTTCAGCTAAGTTTCTCAAGACCCACATATGAGTGAAAACATATGGTACCTGTCTTTCTCTGACTTATTTCACTTAGGATAATACCCTCCAGTTCCATCCACATTGCTGCAAATCGACATATTTCATTCTTTCCCTGTCAAGTAGTATTCCCTTGTATATATAAGCCACATCTTCTTTATCCATTTGTCAGTTAATCGACATTTAGGCTCTTTCTATGATTTGGCTATTGTTGAAAGTGTTGCTATAAACATTGGGGTACATCTTCTCCTATGCATCAATACTCCTGTATCCCTTGGGTAAATTCCTAGCAGTGCTATTTCTGGGTCATAGGGTAGTTCAGGGAGTTTGAGTTTGAGGAAACCCCATACCGTCTTCCAGAGTGGGTGCACCAGTTGCATTCCCACCAACATTGCAAGAGGGTTCCTGTTTTTCCTCATCCTCACCAGCATCTATAGTCTCCTGATTTGTTCATTTTAGCCACTCTGACTGGTGTGAAGTGGTAGCTTGGTGCGGTTTTGGTTTGTATTTCCCTGATGATGAGTGATGTTGAGCATCGTTTCATGTATCTGTTGGCCATCTGAATGTCTTCTGTGGAGAAGGATCAATTTTTATCTTCACTGGATTATTTGTTTTTTTGGGTGCAGAGTTTGGTGACTTCTTTACAGATTTTGGATACTAACCCTTTATCTGATATGTCATTTGCAAATACCTTTTCCCATCCTGTCGGTTGCCTTTTAGTTTTGTCGATTGTCTCCTTTGCAATGCAGAAGATTTTTATCTTGATGAGGTCCCAATAGTTCATTTTTGCTTTTAATTCCCTTGCCGTTGGAGATGTGTCAAGTAAGAAATTGCTGTAGCCGAGGTCAAAGAGGTTATTTCCTCCTTTTTCCTCTAGGATTTTGATGGTTTCCTGTCTCACCTTCAGGTCCTCCATCCATTTTTATTTTATTTTTGTGTATGGTGTACGAAAGTGGTCTGGTTTCATTCTTCTGCATGTTTCTGTCCAGTTGTCCCAGCACCATTTGTGAAAGAGACTGTCCTTTTTCCATTGGATACTCTTTCCTCCTTTTTCAAAGGTTAGTTGGCCATATGTTTGTGGGTCCAGTTCTGGGTTCTCTATTCCATTGGTCTATGTGTCTCTTTTTATGCCACTATTGTACTGTCTTGATGATTACAACTTTGTAACAGAGGCTTAAGTCTGGGATTGTGTTGCCTCCCGTTCGGGTTTTCTTCTTCAGTATTACTTTGGCTATTTGGGGTCTTTTATGGTTCCATACAAATTTTAGGATTGTTTCCTCTAGCTTTGAGAAGAATCTTGGTGCAATATGATTGGGATTGCTTTGGTTTTTTTTAATTAATTAATTTATTTTATATATTTTTTAAATTTTATAATAGTTTATTTTCAAATTGGTTTACATATAACACCCAGTGTTCATCCCAACATGTGCCCTTTTTAATGCCCATCACCCCCTCTCCCCCCTCCCTCATCCCCCTCACCCTCAGTTTGTACTTAGTCTTTGAGAGTCTCTTATGTTTTATCTCCCTCCCTCTCTGTGTCTTTTTTTCCTTTCTCCTCTTCCCCTCCCCCTGGTTTTTGCTTAGTCTCACAAAGTCCACCTATTCATGGAAACATACGGTATCTGACTTTTTCTGACTGACTTATTTCACTTAACATAATACCCTTCAGTTCCATCCATGTTGCTACACATGGCCAGATTTCATTTTTTCTCATTGCCATGAAGTAGTCCATTGTATATATGTACCACTTCTTCTTATCCACTCATCAGTTGATGAGCACTTGGTCTCTTTCCATGATGTGGCTATTGTCAAAAGTGCTGCTATGAACATTGGGGTACACGTGCTCCTATGCATCAGCATTCCTGTGTCTCTTGGGTAGATTCCTAGAAGGGCTATTGCTGGGTCATAGGGTAGCTCTATTTTCATTTTTTTGAGGAATCTCCACACCGTTTTCCAGAGTGGCTGCACCAGTTTGCATTCCCACCAACAGTGTATTCATATCTTCCGCCCATTTCTTCACTGGGTTGTTTGTTTTTCGGGTGTGGAGTTTGGTTAGTTCTTTATAAATTTTAGATATTAGTCCTTTATCTGACATGTCATTTGCAATGATCTTTTCCCATTCCGTTTGTTGCCTATTCGTTTTGTTGGTTGTTTCTTTTGCTGTGCAGAAGCTTTTTATCTTGATGAGGTCCCAATAGTCCATCTTTGCTTTTAATTCCCTTGCCTTTGGTGTAAGAAAGTGGTCTAGTTTCATTCTTCTGCATGTTGCTGTCCAATTCTCCCAGCACCATTTGTTCAAGAGGCTGTCTTTTTCATTGGATACATCTTCCCGCTTTGTCAAAGATTAGTTGGCCATATACTTGCGGGTCCATTTCTGAGTTTTCTATTCTATTCCATTGGTCTATGTGTCTGTTTTTGTGCCAATACCATACAGTCTTGATGACTACCGCTTTGTAGTAGAGGTTAAAGTCTGGGATTGTGATGCCTCCCGCCTTGGTTTTATTCTTCAGTATTATTTTGGCTAT
>PITB01009187.1:0-68626 GCA_004024585.1 Paradoxurus hermaphroditus
CCTCCAGAAGGGCGCCTGCTGCAGGTGCCTGCTCGCGGCCGGCGGGGCCGGGCCGTTCCACGTTCAAGGGCCCCGCGCTCCCCGCCGCCCCGCCGCCGCCGTCTCCCGTCCAGGCCGCGCGGAGCCCGGCTGCCGCTCGGGCCGCGGGGCGGCGGTTCGCTCGGACGCGGGCGTCCGGGGAGCAGGCGGGGACTCCTGCGGCTCCGCCGCCCGCACCTCGAGCCAGATGCTCGGTCCGGAACGAATTCCGGGAACTCTCCCCGCAGAAGCTCGGACGTGCTTTCCCTCTCCCTTCATCCCCCCCTGCCTCGCGTCCCCTGACCTTCCAGGGAGAGATGGAGCGTACTGGGGTGCGCGGACTGGGCAGGTGTCCGCCCCGAGGGGTCTCGGTTAGCAACGCCGCGGGCTCCGGGGATCGGGGAGGTTCCGCGGAGCCGCCCCTGGGCTGGGAACGGGACGCCTGCGGTGGAGGTTTGCGCCTAGTGTTCGCTCTCTTCTTCCTGTGGCCGCTCTGGGCTCCGTGGACACCACGTGTGTCTGGGGCCCGGGCTGGAGCGGCGGCCGGGACCGTGTGGGCCGGGCTGTTCATAGTGAAGAGTCACACGACAGACAGATGGGACTCTCCGTGTCCCCTCCCTGGGGACTCGGCGGGGCTGGGGGAGGGGCATGTAAAGGGACTCTAAGACAGCCGAGGGTGTAAAGGCGACTCGTTCCAGGGACCCAGGGGGCCAGTGAGAGGTGACCGAGGTGCCGAAGGATGAGGCAGCACGGACGGGGGTCGTGGGGACATCCGGCGAGGAACAGCGGTGGAACAGCACCGTCGCAGGCACATTGCACAGAGGTCTGGACTTGGGAAGGGAGCTCTCCGGCTGAAGACAATGCAGGGGGTTCAACAGGAGGACGTGTCACCCAGAGCCATCCCGAGGACGTGCTGCCGGGGGTTCCCTTAAGGGGCGGCCGCAGGCTTCGCTCCGCGCCCCTCCCTGTGAGCGGCCGGCCCGCGTGGGTGCCGACCGGAGACCCAGCCCGACGACGGCCGCTGCGTGGCGCACCCGCACCTTCCCAGCCGCGGGAGCGAGCTCCGAAAAGGGGTCCCTTCGCAGAGAGCTGCACCGGGCGTCCCACGAGCTGTTCGCCCCTCCCGTAAAGGCGCCTGCTTTCGCAGACGCCGAGAGAGGCCTCACTGAGGATAAGCCCCTCGGTGGACGGATACTCCCCGCCCCCATCTCCGGAACCCCCGCCCCAGCCGTCCATCCACCGCCTGCGTTACCGCGGGAAGCTGCGGACGACTTTGGCGTTTCCGAACGTGCTATGCAGCCAAGGGGAGGCTCTCCCCGGGAAGCACACGCACGGGCGTGAACACCGAGCTTCCTTTCGGGTGGGGGGGGGATAGCAGCTCCAGGAGCCCTCCGTCTGCCCCTCCCTTGTCCACCCTCCTGGTCCCTCCTCTCCTGCCCCTCCCCCCCATCCAGGACACCCGCCCCAGGGAGCCCCGGGGCACCTGCACCCACAAAGCTCAGTGTGTGGGTTCATATTTGAACCCAGACCCCAGGCCGTCCCCCAGCAACGGCAGAGCAGCTTGGATCCGGAGCCAACCAAGCCGGCATTGGGGGGCCACCGTCCTGACCCCCGGTGGCGCAGCTCTCCCCAACGGGTGGACATTTCTGAGCCCCCATCTCCCCAGCTGTCGGGTGAAAACAGTGTCACCTTAGCAATCACTTCAGTGAGGTCCTCATGACCCTCCCAGAGCGACCATGCACCACCTAGCGTGCCCAGTGCACCAGCCGGCGTGCCCAGTGCAGAACCCAGCGTGCCCAGTGCACCAGCCGACGTGCCCAGTGCAGAACCCAGCGTGCCCAGTGCACCAGCCGACGTGCCCAGTGCAGAACCCAGCGTGCCCAGTGCACCAGCCGGCATGCCCAGTGCACCAGTCGCGTGCCCAGTGGAGAAGCAAGATCCCGTGTGAGCGTCCACAGCCCCACAGCAGGAACTAGCCGCGCTGCTGACTCGAGATGCAGAGCGTGTCCCCCTTTTCCATGCCGCCCTCTCGGGCTGCTGCGGGAAGACAGGGAGCCTGGAGTACCCACCGCCTGGACGGGAAATGAGCACCGGGCTCTGATTGCTTTTTTCCCCTCCTGATATGTCCATGCCTATCTTAATGTAGAAAATGATGTTTCAAGAAACCTGGCGTGGAGGGAGGCGATCGCTCCTGCAGGAGATGCCCGGCCTTTGGGGAGCCCAAGGGCACCCCGCGCCCCTGGGGGCCACCGAGCGACCCTCCACTGGAGAAGCACAGAACGTAAAAGCACTTGGCAACCCCGGTGGCAGATGGGGCTGTCACTGTCCCCCGCCCCCCGGAATGTCCCGGCCGCCTCACCCCCGGCCACACCACCGCGCCGTAGCTCTCTATGGATTCCTGGATGACAATCTTGGCGCCCGCAAACAGATAGTGCTCCTGCGTGTAGCTCTCGTAGTCTGTAGGAACGAAGTGCTGGAGGCTGCGAAGGGACGGTTCTATCCCGTGAGAATCTGTGGGGCAGGAAATAAAATGCGTTCCATGATTTGCGGATCCGGCGCAAATACATACCAGGCCAAGCTGGTGAGACGGGAACAGAGACAGGCCGATGCTGGCAGCGACCGTGGCTTTAACCCAGCACGAAGCCCAATGATCGGGAGTGACAGGGACACGGAGTTCAGACAGGACGTGTTTGGGATATGACGAAACGCCGGAGGGTGCCCTGGGTCCTCCCCTCCAGGTGGCAGAGGACGGAGAGGCATGGCCCCATCTCCCCGCTCAGCTTCCACGGCAGGAGAAAGCCAGCTAACCGGCAGAATGGCACGGATGGGCTGCCTGGAGGAGGACCGAGGCAGACCCGGACCTGACTATTTTTAGGTCTCGAAGTGAAGTGACATTCCCGCACATCGGCCGCAGCGTGTTCCTTCAATCCTTCCTACGACTCCACCGCAAAAAGGCACGGGTCACCCAAAGACGAGCCAGCGCCGCAGTCCTGGGGGCGGCTGTCAGATGAGTCCCAGCTATTAAGTTACCGCTGCTTTAAATACCCTTTCGACTCATGAGCAGCTCTGGAGTATCATATAAAATGAGAGGAAAAGAGCAGCCGATCGGGGCTGACGTCCCGGAAGCCCAAGTCTGCAGATTTCTGCGGAGTGGTTCAGGATAAAAGGAGCAGCCGTGAAACTGTCAGGAGTGGGGATGCTGCGCGCGCACAGCCGACGAGAAGGCTCCAGCGGCAGAAGGAATTAGCAGCAAGGAGCTGGGGTGGGGGGGACCTGCATGAAACCTGCCTTTGCTCCCTGAGGCTCGCGGGGACATTTGTCACCACGGGTGCAATGTGGGCTTCAGAAAGTAGCTAAAAGGAGAGGTCGGTGAACACCTGAGGTGCTCGCATCGGAAACCTACACTCGGGGAGAAAGTGGAGGAGGTGGGGGCGGGGCGCAAATACAAGGTGGAGGGTCGAGGTTTGGAGAAACCTAATGAGGAGTGCGTCCCCCCCAGGCAGGGGGCGGGCGACTTGGGGTGTCCCTGATGAGCGCCTGCGCCAGGGCCCGCCTGTGCTGCTGGTCTGCCCACTGGAACAGGCTCACCCAAGACCACGGACAGTTGGAGCCACGTCCTCGAAATGTTTACAACACTTCGACCGCGCCTGTTGAATCCAGTTATAAGCAAACAGACAAAACCCAAAACAACAGGGCTCGCGTTTTGTCTTTGCGTGTGTTTTCATTTTGTTTCCTAGAAACTGATTTCGGCTGTATGTTACCAGAAAGCGTCAGCCTGCAGCAGACTGAGGAGTGGTCTTGGAGCCCGGCGGGGCCCGGGGCCTGGTGTGTAGACGAGCACGATGACGGGTGTCCGCAGCCCTTTGGGAGCACCGCCCTTGGCCCCCGGTTCTGATGGAGCGTGGGCTCCAGCCCCTGGGGAGGATGCTGTGCCCTGAGCTGAAGGTGAACTTTCCAGAGACCTGGGGCTTCACCGAGCAAGACCCTGCTGACACAGAGCGGCCAAGTCAGTCGTGAGACAGCGGCCTTTCCTGTCCCGCACCCTGGCAGGGGGGAAGGAGACCTATGGCCCTCACCCACCGCTTTTTAATGGGAAGTTCGTGACATCCAACGCCACCAACCCATTACCTGTGAATGACCACAGAGGTGCTGGCTCCTCCCAGGGAGCCGGAGGCTGCCTGGGCTTTGCAGAGGCGATAAAGAGGACCAGGCGCTGGAGTGCCAGGAAATGCTTCACGGTCAGTGTGGGGCGAGGGGCAGAAGCACTGACGTGTGGGGTCTGACGATTACCACGGGGGCAAGGCTCCCACCGTGGCCGTTCCCAGCCTCCGGCGGACGCCCCCGGGGAAAGACGTGCGGCTGCTCGCCGCGGCGGAGTGTTTCCCCCACGCAGAGCGATGGACGCCGGTGACGAGCGCCCGGGCAGTCTTAAAGATCATCTTCTGATGTCATAAAATAAGTCACGAGTTGTGTTTATTACGTTAGCCTTTAAATATACCCTTGGCTTTTATATAAACCACCGAGTGGTAAGCTTTCGTGACTTAAGTTTCACTAATGGCCATGTCTAACGACCCTCCCCGAAATCCCTGAAATTCAGGAGCCGGTACAGGCGACTCCTTTTTCCTCTGAGGTTTCGTCACTGGAGTAGGTGACTCGGAGCAGCCAGACGGGCAGGGACTCGGGCCAGCTCCTGCAGCTTTCCCTCCGCCACTGTGACTCAGACAGCTCCTTCCCTTCCTCCCGCGGCTCGCCAGCTGGGGACTTACTCTTCACTGACCGCAGGAAAAGTCAATGGGCTGATGAGCAGTGGCTCACCGGTTCCCAGCCTAAGGAGCTGATAAGTCCTGTTTTCCCAATCAACATCGTACGGAGACGCGAGCATCCAAATATTCTCCCGTAAGCCCCTTCTACGTCCTGAAAGATAATTTATGTTTCTTGCACATTAAATATTTTCATTTATTGTATCAGTGCTAGTCTGAGAGCGTTCGAGAGATGGGAATGTAGAGATAGAATTGCCTTTCTCTGTGAACTAGTTTAGCAAAAATAAACAGTCCTGCTTTAGTGGAGCTGGGTCATAATTTTACCATGTGAAATGATTAGAAATGCTGTTTCTTGGCTTTTCTGGCCCTCGTCACTACTCTACCATTTATGACTACCGAGTCCCTCTGCAGAAATGCAACCCACATATGACACAGCTGCCGGGGAACACGCTGGCGAAAAGCCGAAGTGGTTCAAGGTTTTGTTTCTTTTTAAAAGTTCTCATTAACAAAAATATAACCGTTTGAGATTTATACACAGGCTAAAACAAATCCGTGGACTTCGATAAGTGCATAATAAAAAAAAATAATAAGGACTGCTTTGAATGCTATGCCTCTGCTTGCATAAAGGCACTTTTCTGCCAAGATAGGAACCACCTAGAGTTAAAAGGAAATGGGAACTCTTGTCACGGAAGTTAACTGGAAAATGCCGTGGCCAGGGAAACAGCTGAGAAGGTGCTGCGGTCTGGATGGAGGTTACCTCCTGGGGGTCCACCGGCGCCTTCCTCCCCCGGAGCCCCCTCCGCCGCCGGCTCGAAGCAGCCATCCGGGGTGCGAGGTGCTTCCTGCAGGTGCACGGGCTGCTGCTCGGAGCTCAGACACGCGTCCATGACCGCAGCCGCTGGAGAGCAGAGAACCGGACAGGCCCCGCGGGCTCAGCCCAGGCTGGCTGAGCCTCCCAGAGGCTCCAAAAGGTGCAGCTTATCGCCTTAGCATCTGCTGAGCCGCAAAGAACCCCTGCTTTTCAGCTTAGCTCCCCCGGCGAGCAGAGCGGCTGCCCAAGGCGCTACCATCCTGGCTTCGCGGAGCGCAGGAGAGGGGGACCCTTCAAACATCACACCGCACCTGTTCTGTGCATCAAGGAACGCAAACACAGAGCGAGCGCAGCCGGAGGACAAGCACGACGTTGCTGGGGCTTAAATGTATCTCTAATTGCTTTTGGAGCCGAATCTTCACGAAGAAATTCTGACCTAGCAGCCCATCGTACCATCACGGGTGCCGTGTGGGTTGAGGGATCAATGACATCGTGGATGAGAAGGCAGGCTTTGAACCAAACCCAGGGCCGCCTCCTTCTCGGCTGAGCCTCTATGGCAAGATCTAGAAAGCGCTGGGGGCCCAGCCAGGCTCCTGACCTGGCTCCCCGCTGGGGCACTTGGCAACCCACTTAATCCCCGGCCCGCCATTTCCTCATCAGCAAAACCGGGATAATTATATCCGCCTACTTCCTAGGGCCGCGGCGAGAAGCAGGAGGGTGAAAGCGAGGAGCCCAGAGAGGAAAACTACCAGATTTAGAAAAGGAGAGCTGGCTCTCGGATGGTGGATGGGCATCGGAATAGTCACGCGGGACGTCACTGCAGGGGGCGCATCGCTGCCAGGCCCCGCTCTGGGGAGGTGTATTGATTCGTCTAGTCCTGGCAACAGCCTCTATGAAGTAGGTGCTATTATTATGCCTCTTCTCAGATGCGAGCAAGCCGGGCACAGACAGACTGAGAAGCAGCCTGAGAAGGGGGGCGGATCCGAGGATAAAACCCGGGACACCGGGCCGCGGGATCCGCATTCTTACCTGCCAGGCGGGCTCCGCTTGGGTTTCCTCGCCTTCTTTGCGCTGAAATTACTCTTAATGCTCAGCTGTCACAGCGACGCTTTCTAGTCTTCTGCACAAAATGCGAATGGTTTTCCCCATCCGTGTTGGCCATGTCCTCGCCACACACCCGAGCTACCCCATCCTGTCATCCCGGCCGGCTGGGGACAGCCAACAGCCACACCAGCCACACCATTACTAGCTGACCCCAAAGCCATTCAGGGACCGGCTTCCTCCAGTGGGCAAACAGACAAAATGCAAGAAAGCACAGCCCCTGAAGCAAATGGAATTCCGTCGCACAACCGCACAGGCTGTGTGTCTCTCACATTAATGTGCAGCAGGGTTTCAGACAAATGAGATTCCCGCGGAAGTAACTGGGCATGCTCCTTGGCTGTAGAGCCGAATAACCAAATATTTGCCCCAAGTCTCCAACTCCCCAAACCAGCCGGAGAGCTCTTCCGGCCCGTGCCTCCCAGCCGAAGCTCTTTCTGTTGCGGGTACTTCCTTGTTCATTCCTTTTCAACCCGCCCCAAGTCCGGGAGGTTAACCGTTCCCCTACAAGGCAGCAGCCTGGTTATTTATCTGGACACACGGCGTCTTCAGGGAGGAAGCCTCGCTCGGCGGGGAGGGGCCCGCATCTGAATCTTGGCTCTGCCGTGTGCATTCCTCGGTGAAAACGTAGATGATGGGGAGACCTACCTCCTCTGCGGGTTGTGCTAGTCAGCACAGGTGAGCCGCGCAGAGGGTCTCGCGTAAAACAGCACCCGTTTCGTCCAAAGCCAGAGCTTGGTCAGGCAATAAATCCAACGCTCCACGCAAACCGCGCTCACCCAGCACCACGGGCCTCTGTGCATTAATTTAAGACCTTTCCCCACTTGGCCGTGCAAGCGAAGGAGAATTATTTTCAAATGCCAGGTGTACCCTTCCTTATGGAAGGAAATGACTCCCCCCCATCATTACAGTTCGCATGAGAATTTCACGGTTTCCCAGACATCTGTGCATCGAATGTTACGCGCTGGGCATTGTGGTTATTCTAGAGAATAACTGCAGGAATCTACTTAGTGTTATTAGTCTGAGCACGTGGTAGATATTGTTGGTTATCTACTAAAGATTTGGGAGGTTTTTAAAATGACTGCTTGTTAGTACCCTCAGAATCATTTCAAGCCGTTAGTTTAAACATTACCTTGTGCAGCAGAAGAGATTTGAGATTTCTGTGCACCCTTTAATCCCCAATGTTTTATATAGATGTGCACCTGAAAGGATTAGCATTTTATGAACAAAAGCCAGCCAGTGGAAGGCCAGGCTATTTAGGGTAGCATGACCCACCAGTACCCAGATGCATCTCCGTCTCTGAATCTCTCTCCTGCTCTCTCTCTCCTACACACACACACACACACACACACACACACACACACACACACACAATCCTCGCAACATGAAATGGAATCACCCTCAAAAGCTCCAGAAAATGCCCCCCGGCAGAACGGAGTCTGTGGTATCCAGCTGCCATGAGGTAGTTGGAAATGTAGACATATTTCACTTTAAAAAGAAGTGGGGGGGGGTGGGTAGCGGGGGTTTCGAACAGACTTGCAAACTTTCTGTGTGCTCATCAGCCGACCTCCTGTGGCTGAGGAATGGGCAGTCCTGGACCCTGCTCGCAGCAGCCAGGAACAACGGAGGACTCCACCAAGAGAAGACAGAGCATCTGACTATAAGGGACGTGAATTAACCGGCTTAACGTTGCCGGCGGGGTATTTAGTTGGGCCCCAGTGAATGGGAAACCAGAAAAACTCTTCCAAGAAAAAAGCAAGCCATTGCCATTTCTTTCATTGAAAAAGAGGGGGGCAGTAACAAAGGAAGGAGGAAAATCGGGTGTTCATTCGGGAAGCCTCGAACCCTTAAAATAGAATACAGGGCATGTAAATCAGAACCTTGGGCAAATGGGAACCAAGCAAGCCTTCGAATTTATGAGGGGTTACGTTGAGCCGCCGGCTGAATGAATGATGGTTTGGCTCCAGTGGATAGAACGGCCTACGTTTATTTTTTTACCCAAGCTCGGCACTCTCTCCCCTGCTGTCGCTTTTCCTTTACTCGCATTTCTTTTAACTCAGGGTCTTCATCCGGGTGCGCTGTGGTCCCATAACCATTGGGTTTGCTTCCCCGCCCCCTGAAATGAGGGAGGTGACCTAGAGTCTGGCCCAAATCGGTCATTCCTAGGCTCTCGAATCCCCGAGTGGTCCGGGTCTCTGACTGTGTCTGGCCCTTCGGTAACTCGTTTCCACCAGGAGTCAGCACCCCTGTGTATAAGAAATGGCAGAAGGGTGGTCGTCATGACAATTGTATAAATAATGAAAAACTGATTGCAATACATATGAATATGTGTGCGTGTGCACATATATATGCACACGCACACGTATTCATATATATGCGCACACGCACACGTATTCATATATATGCGCGCACGCACACGTATTCATATATATGCGCGCGCACGCACACGTATTCATATATATGCGCGCGCACGCACACGTATTCATATATATGCGCGCGCACGCACACGTATTCATATATATGCGCGCACGCACACGTATTCATATACATATGCGCGCACGCACACGTATTCATATACATATGCGCGCACGCACACGTATTCATATATATGCGCACGCACGCACACGTATTCATATATATGCGCGCACGCACACGTATTCATATACATATGTGCGCACGTACACGTATTCATATATATGTGCGCACGCACACGTATTAATATATATACACACACGTATTCATATATGTAGAGATGCACACGCGCACGTATTCATTCTATGAGCTTTAACAAGAAGAAAAGGTCAAAGAAGAAATATTTTACAATCTCTTTTAATCCCACTATTTGGGGAAGTAAGCCTGACAAACATTTTTTGGTATCAATTTCTAGGCTTTTTTGTATAAACTTTTTTATAAAAGCTGTTTTACTGACAATGAAACTGGACAGAAACGGGTACCTCTTTGATCTTATATGGAATAACATATTATTTTAAGAGTTTCTTTTTCGCACTTTCTTCAAAAAACATTGTTTATGTAGCTGCTTTGAGAAACAAATCCAGGGGGCAGTGGGGAAGGGACACCTGCGTGGCTCAGTCAGTTAAGCGTCCAACTTCAACTCAGGTCATGATCTCATGGTTTGTGAGTTCGAGCCCCGCGTTAGGTTCTGTGCTGACAGCTCAGGGCCCAGAGCTGCTTTGGATTCTGTGCCTCCCTCTGTCTCTCTGCCTCTCCCTCACTCACGCTCTGTCTCTCTCTCTCTCTCTCAAAAATAAAATAAACATTTTAAAAATTAAAAAAGAAAAAATCAGGGGGCACCTGAGTGGCTCAGTTGGTTGATGTCTGACTCTTGATCTCGGCTCAGGTCATGATCTCACAGTTCATGGGATTGAGCCCTGTGTCAGGCTCCAAGCTGACAGCATGGAGCCTGTTTGGGATTCCCCTCCCCCCCACCCCTGCCCCTTTCTGGCTCATGCTTTCTTTCCCTCTCTTTCTCTCTCTCTCTCTCTGAAAAAAAAAAACAAATATGAAAAAACAATTTTAAAAGAAGCAAAACAGAATTCTATTGCCCAGAGCTGGAATGAATTAGCTCCAAGGTTCCTAAATACTGGACCACCCCTGAATACGGTCTACATCGGGATTACTTGGAAGCTTTAAAACACATAGACTCTAGGCCCCTGGAAATCCCTGCTCAAAGGCTGAGAAAGAGCCTAGAGGTTTGAACCCCCCGTGCTTCTGCAACACCTGGCACGTGGTTGGGGCCAACCTATAGGACAGGGGACACATGAGTTATTTTCACATAGCTGAGATGTCCGTCCGTGACGAGGGATTAGGCTTTCAGCATGGCTCTGGAGGACTGGCGGATGAAGTAAGAGCCCGGCAAACGCATTCGGTCTCAATAGGAAAGAACTTTCTAACAAGCAGAGCAGTGGAACAGTTGATCTCAGGGAGCCAGCATAACGGAAATTGGGCCAGATCCGGAGTCAGAACACACGAGATTGGACCGAAGGTTTACACGGGGTCAACAAACAGGCTGTGAGTAAGCTGTCACTCTGCTTTTCTCCAACAGTGTAGACCCCTGACCTCTCCCAGTGAGTTTCCACCTGCAGCCAACTCTCTCGGCCCGTGGTCCTCACCGTGGAGGACTCCTCCCCTCCTCCCAGGGACGTGCGGCCATTTGGAGACTTATTGCTTGTCACAACTAGGGCAGGTGCTATTGGTGTCTAGTGCATAGAGGCCACGGGTGCCAAACATTGTGTGTTACACAGGACAGCCCTTCACAGCAAGGAGCGATCCTGCCCAAAATGTCACCAGGGCCAAGGCTGAGAACCCCTTGTCTAGGTGGGGGGTTGGAGTTGCACGGTGAATTCTCAAGGCACTTTTTTTGTTCTAAGTAAACTCTCCCTCCAGTGTGGGGCTCGAACTCATGACCCTGAGATCAAGAGTCACACGTTCTACTGACGGAGCCGGCCAGGAGCCCCAGGGCAGATTCTACTTTCCATCCTACACACACCCACCTACTAGCCCGGTGATCCCTCCCTCCTCAGCCTCAGTGTCCTCGCCTGTAAAATGGGTTCGATCAGCATTTACGGGCTGTCTAACAGACCTACCCTCTGGCTTCCTTGGGTTTCTCCCAGGAGC
Source organism: Paradoxurus hermaphroditus (assembly GCA_004024585.1). NCBI lineage: Eukaryota > Metazoa > Chordata > Mammalia > Carnivora > Viverridae > Paradoxurus > Paradoxurus hermaphroditus. The sequence goes on from PITB01009187.1 coordinate 11,323, forward strand.
AGACCTAGAGACGAGGCTTTGAGAGAAAGGATTTGGGACTGGGGGGCGGGGGGCGGATGGAAGGATAACTCAGGGAGAGGGTGGCAGCCAGCTAAAGGTGTTCTACAGAGCCGGCTGCTGCAGCGGGAAGTCCAAGCTTCAGCCCGTGGGGAAAGGCTGGGAGATGGCGTAGAAGATTCCATTCCAGGTTCAGAGGGCTTCTGGGCTCTTCCCACGCCAGCACCTCAGCACAGACGCAGGGACCAGCGGCTGCCGGTGTGTCTGGGAGAGGCGAGCGAGGCCTCAGCAGCACCTGCTGTGGCCCCAGAAGATGCTGGCTTCCCCTCCCACAACTGTACAAGGTGACGTACTCTCTATCTGAAAGAACTTGGCGCCGTGCCTGGTGCTAGAAGGTCATCCATAAGAAAATGTCTTGTATTAACTGTGCGCCATTCCAGCGGAGGGTTCGATGAGCAGGGTTCTTTGGAAGGATGCGCTCACTGAATCAAATGCAAACACTGAACGTTGGGGCTTGAGCAATAAGGGCCCAGGGCTGCTTTGGCCCCAGAGATCCCAGCAGCAGGGATTCCTGGGCCCTCCCCATAAACAGCGCTGCTGGGGGGCTTCAGCAGCGATCACACCCCAGCCTTTGTGTCACTGCGGCCAAGTGTCACGATCTGAGGGAAAGGTTCCGATTGGTCTCACTGGGTCGTAAGCTCGCCCTGTCGTTAGGGCTGGATGGTGTGCGAAGCGTCTCGCCAAATCATGAGGAGTAGGGCCAGGAACTGACGGAGGATGGATGCTGGCCCCGTAACAAGCAAGAGTCATGTACGGCCCTCTTCCCCTTCCTGGCCGCCCTGTGTATGCATACTTTCTTATTTCCAGAAATACAGTTTCCAAATGGACACCTTTTCCTCTACAACAGAGGACAGGCTAAGTCTCACTGGCTGTCGCGTCCAGAGGGAACGGAGCTATTCCTCGCTAACTGGAAACCTCCAGTGATGTGCATTTCGTCACTAGTCCCATCCCTCTCCCTCAGTTGGCATGCGCTCCCAGGTGACCGCAGAAAATAACCTGATCGGCGACTTCATCACCGCCTACCGTGGGCTGCTGGCCACCCCCCGCCCCCAGAATGTGAGCGAGAGGCTCACTGCTTTTCCCATGGCCTTTGCCAGCATTCTACAGAGGAAGGGTGGCTGACCAGACAAATATAGGCTATGCCCACCATACTCACTCACAGGGGAGACGGCGGGGAGACTCCCTTCCAGAGAGATGGGGTTTCACTGCAGAACGAGATGTTCCCTAGGTATCCTGGTAACCAACACCCGAGAATGTGTGGGATTTTCAGTGTGCGGTGCTAAAATGTTCGGTCAGAGTGAAGTGTCATTCCGGGAGTTCTGCCCCCTCATTTATCTGGTAACACAGCGGCTCTGAGTTCCTCACCCTCTCTGTGGACCGATTCAGGGCTGCCCTGAGAGGCCAAGGGAAAGGGCCCACCGAGGCTGCCGGGAGATGGAAGGATTTAGACCGCCCAGCAGTGCAGAAGCACCAGCCACGGAAAGCCTGCGTGGCAGGAGGTTAACGGGACTCTTCTTGTGGTTTGGCTGGGACACGAAGACAGTGGCTTCCTTGTTGTGCTAAAGAGAAACCACCATCGGAAATTTTAAAGCAGGTGTTCGAAAACCATTCCAGCAACACTTGTTTTGCCGGGCTCGTGGACATGGAAGAATTTTCTTCTGTGTCATTTTAAATGCTTTTTAAATAATGACAAACATTACCAGTGGAGGGGGGGGGAATGAGTGAAAGAATCCAATATATTTGGAAATGGCAAGTGATGCGATGGTCATTTCATCTTAAAAATAGTGCGTGCCTGCTCCCCAGCATCTGAGGCTGTTCTCAGCCACGTCTGAGGCACAGCTCTCCCTCAAGTGTCTGCCTTGTGGAGTCCCTCTGACTGCAAACCCACGAGTAGCCTCGGTGGCCTTACGTGCATTTCAGAGAAGAGATGTACATAGTTGTTTGTTTCTATTTTTTATTTTTCTTTAAGTTTTTAAATGTTTAATTATTTTTTAAATATATTTTTTGATGTTTATTTTGAGCAAGAAAGAGAGACAGAGCATGAGCAGGGGGAGGGGCAGAGAGAGGGAGACACAGAATCCGAAGCAGGCTCCAGGCTCTGAGCTGTCAGCACAGAGCCCGATGTGGGGCTCAAACCCACAAACCATGAGATCATGACCTGAGCTGAAGTCGGATGCTTAGCCGACTGAGCCACCCAGGCGCCCCTCTATTTTTTTTTCCCCAAGCCAGTTCTTTTTTTTTTTTTTCTTTTTGAAAGAGAGAGAGAGACAGAGTCTAAGTGAGGGAGGGGCAGAGAAAGAGAGGGAGAGAGAGAATCCCAAGCAGGCCTCTCGAGGTCAGTGCACAGAGCCCAGCGCAGGGCTCAAACCCACGAAACCACGAGATCATGACCTGAGCCGAAAATCAAGAGTCGAATGCTTAACCGACTAAGCCACCCAGGCGCCCCGCAAAGCCAGTTCCTGAAACAGATTTCCCCTCAGAGAAGTTGTATTTTTATTTTAGAAGCCTCTTCAACTGCAGCTGGTATAAATCACAGCTGGTAATTGCCAGAATGCATGTCATAGACACAGCCGAGAGCGCTTCGGGGCTGAGCAAGAAGCCGGCGATAGTCATTACAGGCAGACGTGCCGTGCTGGGGAAACGGGTTTAGATAAGACATTCTGACATTCCTCCTAATTTAAAATTTAATAAATGATGGCTTATGGAACCAAGCGAAACCGTCGGTATGGAAAAAACTCCCTTCGCGGTTACTCAGCTTGGAGACCCAGGGCGAGAGATGACGCGTGGGTTCCAGGGCTCCGGCCAGGCCCCCGGAGCAGCCGTGACCGTGACAAGCCCTCGAGCCCTCCCCCAGCGGCAGATGCCTCCCATGCCGGCTGTCCTTTCCTCATCGCCATCAGCTGCCTGGAAATGGCACTTTTTAGAAGGGCTTAGTGGTAACTAATCCTGCTCTGCTTTTAGCAACAGCAGTTGCCTCGCGTTGGGGAAGGTAACACGTTTTTGCCCCAGCGATTTCTATTAGGAAAGAATGTTTACCTGGTGGGACTATTCTGGGATGTGCCACGATGGGCGGGATTCCTTTCGTTCTTTCCCCCTCCCCGCCCCGTTCCAGCGCAGACTCGGCTTGAGAAACACGCGGTTTCTTCTGCGGCTGCGCCGTCCCGGACCGGGGTACGGAGGCCGGGTTATTTCCGGCGATCCAGGTGGAAAGCGGCGAGAGACGGCCGCGCAGCCGCCTGGGAATCTCGCCCTCCCAGGCTCCAGCTGCGCGAGCTCAGAGACGCCCGTCTCCAGGCTCCGCTGCCTTGTCCGCCAGGGACGGTGGCACCTCTAGCACCCCACTCCCCCAGGTTCCTTTACAGGTCACGTGAGACCAAGCATGTTGGAAACGACAGGACCTGTGTCGGCGTCACCATTAGTTTACTCAAGAGGAATTTGGACCCCATGACACGTGAGCATCAATTAAGCTTCCAGCTATGAAGCTGATGAAGCTGATACAAGACATTCCTTCCCGTTCTGAACACATAAGATACTGGATAAAGTGTTTTCAAATATGCTTTAAAAATACATGTCCAACCTGGATGGGAAGGCAGGCTCTAGATAGCATCAGAGAGGGAATTACGGCCACATTAGTAAGGGGAGGAATTCATGCCGCCACAAGCCTGGGGTGTATCCGATTTGGGTGTAGGCCCGGGAATCCAAAGGCTTTGGGGTTTCGATGCATGTGAGGGACAAAAGACATGTCCTTGGGCTTAACCGACTGAGCCACCCAGGCGCCCCCTTACATGTCCTTGGGCTGACAGGACATGAGATCCGGGGCCAGGATAAATCCAGGTTTGGGGAACCTGAAGTTTATACAAACCGGCAGGGAGTGGCCTCCTTAAGGAAAAAAATTAAAATTGCAAACACAGAATTTGGTACAAAAGTTAATATTTACTTAAAATGAGAGGTTTTCTCATTTTAAAACATGAAAAAGGAGTTTTAAAATAATATATTAATTATATATACCAAATAAATAAAATAACTATATAAGATAATTATTATGACAATATAATTATTTAATAATATTTTAAATATTCTATCAATTAACTTTCTGCAACACTTTAAAAATATTATTTCCTAAAATTCCAGCTCCCTACTTTTTGATTACTTTATTTGATAACAATGTATTATCCTATTTTTTTTGAGAAGAGAGAGAGAGCGCACACACACTGTGGGGAAGGGCAGAGGGAGGGGAAAAGAAGCCTGAGCAGGCTCCATACTCAGTGTGGAGCCCAACTCAGGGCTCGATCCCACACGGTGAGACCATGACCTGGGCCGAAATCAAGAGTTGAACGCTTAACCGACTGAGCCACCCAGGCACCCCTATATTATCTTATTTCTATAGGAAAGATAAGCCATTAATGAAGGGTTTTTTTTCTTTTTTTCTGTCATGGTTTATTTAAGTGTATCATAATTAGAAATTTTGATAAAGCTTCTTTTATCTTTAAAACCCATGATTGGTAATGCCCTGTGAGTTTTCAGCATTGATGTCAAAGTTGCTTTTTTCACTTAGGACTTGTAAGATGACAGGGCATTAGATTTTTCTTATTAAGAGACGAGCCAAAAATATTGTTCGAATTGATGACCGTCACCCTCTGGATGTGATCAATGCCCTTGTCTCTGTAGTGCGCTGTAAGTTTTACTTTTGTCCTTCAGGGTCAGTATTTTGCATGAAACCGAAAGAAGTATAATCTTTTTCCCCAATGTGTTCACATTATCTATTCCTTTTGTTAACTGGTAGGAGCATTATGTCCAAGGACTTGAACCCCAAGTACTTGTGGACCTGGGCTCCAGGAAGCAGACAGAGAAAACATTAATGCACTTAAGGGGACGTGTGTGATGAAGGGAGAATGGACACAGGGAACACGCACACCCACACTCATGTGTGTGGGGAGAGAGAGCACGTGCCAGTATGAATATTGGAAATGGAGATGTCGTTAAAGGAAAAACAGATGGGGGCGACAGTTCCCAAACACCCCAGACCAAACACTCATAGTCACTTGAACAAGATTTAAACTGTCCCAACTTCCCGGAAATACTGACTCTGACCTTCAACAAAACTCCCACGATGAGGGGATAGAGGTGACATGAGCTCACACACCACCTGGTTATGACATTTGCCAATAATGATATCTTCCTTTCTATAGTTGTTGACTAGACCTGCAGCAAGAAAACTCTCTCCTCCTCTCCCTCTCTCTTCCCCTCCCTTCCCCTTCCTCTCCCTCCTCTCTTCCCCTCCTCCTTCTCTTCCCTTTCCACCTCTTCCTCTCCCCCTCCTCCCACTCCATTTCTCTCTCTGTTTTCTTTTGTTGTTTTCAATTATTCCAAGTACACCGCGTGTTATTTAGTTACATCAAAGTAAATGGAGAGAAAAACCTGGAGCAGGAGATGAACATAAATTGAGGAAATCATGCAAAATCACAAAATAATTCTTGGTGCTCGTAGAGACAAAGGCACTGAAGTAGACCCACACTCTCCCTAAGATCGTGAAGGCTGACAACTTCTGAAAAATGATGTTCGCTGCTTCTTATCTCTTAGATTCCAAAGACTACTGCCAATTGTAATGAGAAATTTGTCTCTTTTGAATGTGCATGTGTTTGCGTGTGCAGGAGACTGTGTATACTATCAAGAGACTGGTAATGCCACCCAGAGTGTACAGCAGCTTTCAGTTTTCAAAATCTGTTCATAAACATTATCTTATTAAATGCTAATAACAGTGTTGTGGGATCTATAGAAAAGGCATTGGCATCGATGGCAGGGGAAAGAACAGGAGGAAAGTTTCAATTAGTCATCTCTTCCAGGCAGTAGGATGCTTATGGGACAGCAGTCTTTAACAGAGTAAAAAGGAAAACAATGAGTAAAAAAAACAAATAGCAAACATGAAGGAAATAATTGGTAAGCTGGACTTCACTAAAGTTAAACACACCTACTCTGCAAAAGATAAATATCGGTCAAAAAATAAGACAGGCCATAGACTAGAAGTAAATATTTGCAAAAGACATATCTGATAAAGGACTGTTATTCAAAATACTCAGAAACTCTTAAAACTCAACAAAAATACAACCTGATTAAGAATGAGCCACAGACCTTAAACAGTCAACTCACCAAAGAAGATCTATAGATGGCAAGCGAGTATATGAAATGCTCCACACCATCTGTCATCAGGGAAATGATGACTAGAACAACTACGAGTTTCGCTACACACAAGACAATACTATACATCTTTGAGAATGGCCCAGATCTAGGACAGCGGTAACACTACACGCTGGCGAGACCGTGGAGCAGCAGGAACTCGGGACACAAGATGGTCCAGCAGCTTTGGAAGACAGTTTGGTGTTTCTTATAAGACATCTTCTTACCATGGGATCCAGTAATCGTGCTCCCCAGTATTTACCCAAAGGAGCTGAAAACATGTCCACACAAAACCTGCGCACACAGAACAACTTTACACATGAACTCATAATCGTGAAACTTGGAAGCAACTGAAATGCTCTTCAGTAAGTGAATGGACAAATAAACTGTGGTACATCCAGGTAAGCGACAGTTCAGCGACAAAAAGAAATGAACTATACTCAAGCCATGAAAAGGCACGAAGTAAACTTGAATGTATATTACTAAGTAAAAGAAGCCCATTGAAAGGGTCCATTGGAAAAGACTACCTACTGTGTGATTCCAACTATATGACATGGAAAAGGCAAACTATGGAGACAGTAAAAGTAAAAGTCAGTGGTCTTGAGGGTTTGCAGGAGAGGTAGAGATGCAAGGCTGAGCACAGAGGGTTTTTAGGACAGTGAGACTGTTCTGTGCGATGCTAATTATAGGACGTTGGGTACATTAGTCAAAACCCATAGGATGTACAACACCAAGAGCGAACCCTAACTTAAACTATGGACTTTGGGCGATGGTCATGTGTTGATGTGGGCTCATTAATTGTCACAAATGTACCAACTCCGTGGGGTTGTTGACGTAGGGAGTCAGCACATGTGTGGAGACAGGAGGTACGTGGGAACTCTGTGTACTTGCCCCTCAGTTCTGCTGCGAACCTAAAACTACCCTTAAAAAATTCAATTGCTAATTTAAAAAAGTAAATGGCAATAAAAATCCTCAAGATTTAACATTAGTTAAAGGACTGTATTTGCCATCACTAGGGTGGGTTCCATGTTTGTTTTGTGGAAAGCCTGTCACAAGTCAGTCGTTTCCAATCTCTTCGCTCAATGTTAATAGAAAACCCTGAGTGGAAATCAGAATTCAATCGTCAAGTCAGTGCAAGTTGACACCCTGAATTGCAGGGTAGCTTAAGTGATTTACACATGTGTCAAAGATCAGCTGATTTAGTTACAGGCTCGGTTCTCTGCCCAGCACAGCAATAACGATGGCATTATTAGTGGCACCAGTATGGGATCATCTTCTCGTTCCAGACATATGAATCACTTCAGGTATTGGAACAACAACACAGTGACTTCTCCCAGGGGAAAGGATTGCAGGATGCCTTAACACATAGACAATAAGATCGGAAATACTCAATTACACATCCATGGAAAACAGCAATCTTACCTTGCGGTATCTCTTGGAAAAACCCAGGATAAACAGGGAACAACATGCAAATGCCATATTATTTTCACTGAGGAGAAAATGAATGTGATAAAGTGCACATTTCATAGAAGTGATCTGTGTCCCCTGTCCCAGAATACTTTGATTCTAGTCCGAAATGCATGCCGAGTTATCTCAACCACTTCAAACCGTTAGCATTGCAGAGAGCCAGAAAATGGACTGTGCCCCAAATACAACCTTTTGTAAAGTTTTGTTGGCATAATGAGAGCTGTAGGATCAGAGATTGTTAATAAATGCCTTAACCCCATCAAAATTATTATTTTATTTAGCTCTTTCTTGCAGACATTTCTTATGTTGGATATAATTTTTTCCACTCTCTTGGTTTAATTATTTTATAGGTGAAAATTGAGCTAGACTTTCTATTTTTTTTCAAACGATCGCTATTTCTGAAAAATCATTCCAGCCTCTCTTTACCTGGATAAGTCATATTTTATCTCCTTCAGCACAGCTTAGACATCCCTATACCAAGAAGACTTCCAGAACCCCTTCCCAGTAAATACCCCACTTACATTCTCTTCGCTTATGGTCCAGTTTAACTGTCTGAGGTTTGTGTCTTGCACAAAGACTGGACTGTGTGGAACTTGAGGCTAGAGAGCCTGTACCTAGTATGGTTACAGGCATGGAGAAGATCTTCATTAAATTTTTAATGAATAATTGAACATATGAGTGAGCCATGGGAACAACATCCTATTTCTCTAACAGATTTCAGGTCATCCAAATGTAAAAAATTGATGGAGATCAGATGTAGAGGGGTTGAACTTCCAGCTCAACTTTTCTCAAGCTTAAGTAATATATCCCTTTTTCAAAGACTTCTTTGCTTAACTTGAAATATACAGAAAGTTACAAAGTTGAAATAACACACACCCAAAGTCCTACCACTTAGAACTTTAACTTTACCTTTCATCCTATTTATTTCCAGATACTTTTCAAGGGAGAGATGCAAAGAAAGGTCCCTTTCAATAGATACATTGTGCAGATCATGGACATTCTGACCCTCGGCTCCGAATTCAGCCATCTTTGCCTGCTCTGTAAGAATGGACGTCGGCCCTTTATCTACTTGTCCCCTGCAAGCTCCATGCAGCTCTCTCTTCTGTGACTCTGTTCTTTGAGCTTTAGCTGCTTTGTGTCCTCTGGGACTCCCACCTCTTCAACTCATGGAGACCAGGTGGTGGGGGTTGGGCGGAGGTACTATTCCACCTGGTTTCCCCTCTCTTCCCTACAGCCTGGCAGTTTGATGCACGGAAATGAGCTGGGTTAAGCCTAGTGCGCACCTCTTTGTTTGCTGTCTTTCTGGGAATACTTCTCTCATGGCCTGATGCTCAATATTTTGGGAGTTGCTCTGTCTTATATGCTGTCCGGTTTCTGTTGTTTCAGGTGGAAGGGTAAATCCAGCTCCCGTTATTGCATCTTGGCCTGCAGAAGAATGTCTTTTCCTAAATTTTTAATTTAAATACTTATTTATTTTTCTCACTCTTTATTTTTTTCCAAATAAAAGCATTTAAGGCACAAGTTTTCCTGTGAAGATTTTTTTCCACATCCCCCTTCCCCCCCGCAAATTTGATATTTGGTTTCCTAGCTATTCATTTTCAAAATTTCTCATTTCTATTCTGTTGTATTAATCAATTGTGTAAAAGACTTTGAATCATTGTATTATAAAATATGTACAAAATTGCAGAGACTAGTACAATGAATCCCTACATACTGTTCCTCTGGATTCAAGTTTTTGAGACTTTCCTGCATTTGTTTCATCTTCTCATTTCTATCTTCTTTTTCTTTGTTATTCTCAAGAAAACCCTAGACATTGTGTCATTTCCCTCCCAGATATATCAGAACATATAAGAACCTTACCTTATTTGAAATCCCTATCAAAATAACACCAGCATTCTTCACAGAACTAGAACAAACAATCCTAAAATTTCTATGGAACCAAAAAAGACCCCAAATAGCCAAAGCAATCTTGAAAAAGAAAACCAAAGCTGGAGGCATCACAATCCTGGACTTCAAGATATATTACAGAACTGTCATCATCAAGATAGTAGGGTACTGGCACAAAAACAGACACTTAGATCAATGGAACAGAATAGAGAACCCAGAAATGGACCCACAAACATATGACCAACAAATCTCTGACAAAGCAGGAAAGAATATCCAATGGAATAAAGACAGTCTCTTCAGCAAATGGTGTTGGGAAAACTGGACAGCGGCATGCAGAAAAATGAACCTGGGCCATTTTCTTATACCATACACAAAAATAAACTGAAAATGGATGAAAGACCTAAACGTAAGACAGGAAACCATCAAAATTCTCGAGGAGAAAGCAAGCAAAAACCTCTCTGACCTTGGCCACAGCAACTTCTTACTCAACTTGTCTCTGGAGGCAAGGGAAACCAAAGAAAAAATGAATTATTGGGACTTCATCAAAATAAAAACCTTCTGCATAGTGAAGGAAACAATCAGCAGAACTAAAAGGTGACCAAAGGAATGGGAGAAGATATTTGCAAACAATATATCAGATAAAGGATTAGTTTCCAAAATTTGTAACGAACTTACCAAACTCAACACCCAAAAACCAAATAATCCAGTTGAAAAAATGGGCCAAAGACATGAAGACATTTTTCCAAAGAAAACATCCAGATGGCCACCTGACATATGAAAAAATGCTCAACATCACTCATCATCAGGGAAATACAAATCAAAACCACAATGAGATACCACCTCACACCTGTAACAATGGCTAACATTAACAACTCAGGCAACAAGAGATGTTGGTGTGGATGTGGAGAAAGAGGATCGCTTTTGCACTGCTGGTGGGAGTGCAAACTGGTGCAGCCACTCTGGAAAACAGAATGGAGGTTCCTCAAAAAATTAAAAATAGAACTACCCTACAACCCAGCAATTGCACTACTAGATGTTTATCCAAGGGATACAGGTGTGCTGTTTTGAAGGGACACATGCACCCCTGTTATAGCAGCACTATCAACAATAGCCAAAGTATGGAAAGAGCCCAAATGTGCATCAATGGATGAATGGATAAAGAAAATGTGGCGCATATATATATATATATATATATATATATATATATATATATATACACACACAATGGAGTATTACTCGGCAATCAAAAAGAATGAAATCTTGCCATTTGCAACTACATAGATGGAACTACAGGGTATTATGCTAAGTGAAATTAGTCAGTCAGAGAAAGACAAATAATCATATGACTTCACTCATATGAGAAATTTAAGATATGAAACAGATGAACATAAGGGAAGGGAAGTAAAAATAATATAAAAACAGGGAGGGGGCAAAAAATAAGAGACTCTTAAAACTAGAGAACAAACAGAGGGTTGCTGGAGGAGTTGTGGGAGGGGGGATGGGCTAAATGGGTAAGAGGCATTAAGGAATCTACTCCTGAAATCATTGTTGCACTCTATGCTAACTAACTTGGATGTAAATAAATAAATAGATAGATAAATAAATAAATAAATAAGTAAATATAAGAACCTTACTCTCCTTAACCACAATGTCTTTATCACATTTGATAGAATTAGCAATAGTTCTTCAGAATCATCATCTAATCAGAACATGGTCAGATTCTCCCAATTGTCTCAAAATATTTGTACAGATGATGTATTCAAACTAGTATTGAATCAAGGTCCACTCATTACACTTGGTTGTTATGCTTTTTTAAGTCTCTTTTAATCACACGGAGCTCCTCTCCACCTTTCTCCTGCCACTGACTTGTTCAATAAGCTTGACCAGTCGTCCCATAGAATGTCCCACATTCTGATTTGTTTCTTTGCTTCCTTGTGATTTTACTTAACTTTATTCTCCATCCCCTGTATTTCTTCTAGTTCACCCTAGAGACTCGACTAGATTCACGTTTGACTTTTTTTTTTTTTTTTTTTTTTGGCAAGAATATGTTACAGTTGGTGCTGTGTTCTTCATATTGAATTACATCAGGAGGCACCTGGTTTCTATTTTTAGTGATGCTAAGATTGATCAAAGAGTTTGGGTGGTGACAGCCTGATCCCTCCATTATACCTTTCCACTATTGGTCAAGTATTATTAATCCTTTGATAACTGTTGCATGACTCAGTTATTTCATTAAGGGTGACAAGGCGAAGATTTTCTCATTCCGTCATTCCTTACATAATTATTAGCTGGAATTCCTCTGTAAGTAAGAACATTCTCTCTTCATTTAGGGCTATTTGATTATCCTAAAAGGCAAAATGAGTGCTTAATTGTTTTCCTTCATTTTTTTAATGGTCATTTATTTATTTTGTGGAAGGGAGGGGGGCAGAGAGAGAGAGAATCCCAAGCAGGCTCTGCACTGTCAGCACACAGCCCAGTATGGGGCTCGATCTCCTGAACTGTGAGATCAAGACTTGAGCTGAGATTAAGAGTTAGATGCTTAACCAGCTGAGCTACCCAGGTACCCCAGTTTTTTCCTTTTAATTGCCAATTTCCAGGGGAAGACATTGGTGCCCTGGCACTTCCAGAGATGTCCAATGAGCTGGATCCCTCTCTCTCTCTCCCCCCCCCCCATATATTCAACTCATTAAATGAATTTAATGAGTATGTTTCTTATTTCACAATTGTGCACCTTCATGATTTGAGAGCCCGGTGGAGCCAGAAGCCCTGCTTCAGGGAAGTGGGGATAGCATTTCCCTCAGAGGGCTGGCAGCCATCAAGATAAGGTCAAGATGCCACTGGGGCCAGGCTGCTGGCTGGATGTCACTTTTCAAGTGAGGCTTGTTGGGTCCTTCCCACCATTAGTCACTGAGTCTGAGTTTACCCACCCCCTGATGGGAATATCAAGCTGGGGAGACATAAGGTCTCCATGAGTCAGGTAAGCAGCTTCGGTCAGAGCCCAAGAGCAAGTCAATAGTGGTTTTCAAAAGGGGCGTGCTTGGTGGTAACACCAGGGAAGTCACAAGTCCACCACCCCTAGGTTGTGCATTCAAGTGGGAGCTGTGTCCCTTTGCCCACCGGGCATAACCAGTAGCCACAGTGACACACAGCTCAGAGGACTTGGGAGGGTGAGTCCCTAAGAGTACCATCACTTCTCTACATCAGCTCTTCCTGGTCAGAATCATCCTCTTTGGCACCGATGGGATGGGAAATATAAGCATAGAACAGAAATTCCTACCACATGTCCAGATGTAAAAGCAGCTACACCAGCAATATTAATTAACTTTATACCTTATTAGAAAAATACAGGGGCACCTGGGTGGCTCAGTCAGTTGAGCATCCAACTTCTCACAGTTTGTGAGTTGAGCCCCGTTTGGGGTCATGTGCTGTCAGCATCGAGCCTGCAGCCTGCTTCAAGTTCTGTGCCTCTCTCTCTCTCTCTACCCCTCCCCTTCTCATACTCATGCTCTCTCTCTCTCTCTCTCTCTCTCTCTCTCTCTCTCTCTCTCAAAAATAAATAAACATTAAAGAAAAAAGAAAATACAAATTTAAGATTCTCATTGAAAAGGACATTTGCTGGTACCTGTTTCTGCTTGGGTCCAATAAAGAGAAAGAAACACAGCAATTTAACAAGGAAAGCTAAATGTAAGGAATGAATAACTGTAACAGGGGGTTGGGATAAAAAGCCATTGGCTAGTAAGAGAATTCTGGAGAACGTAGAAATAGCGAATGTAAGGAGCAGCCACTACACTGAGGACTGAGGTCAAACTCCCTCCCACGCTCCTCACCCACACGCACCGGTAGGACTGAGGTCCAGATTTTCATGAGAAGACACAGCTGGCAGTGACCTAATGGCAGAAAAGTGGCTCCGGTATTGTTATGCTGGTCATATTGTTAGAAATCTGCCCTGGAGGGTGCCACAGAAGGCTGTTTGTAGGGAAGACTGAGCTACAAAACCACACGAGGGGTGTAAGCTCCCGTGTTTGCACTGTAGGCAGAGCACTGGGGAAGCTGTGGGCTCAGTGGGGGCCGGGCCTTAGGGAGGTCCACTGGGCTGCTGGGCCACATCCGAGCCCGGAGGCACAAGCCTTTCTCCCTGCACTCCCTACTGACAAAGCTCAGTATCGTTTCACTGACAAAAGAAAAGTTTATAAAGGACCCACAAACATTTTTACAGCATTCAAGAAAGGATTGATTTGGAGCTCAGAGGCAAAAAGTCCAAGACTGGAACACTGTATCTGTTGAAAAAATCCTTTACTGGAGCTCCTGGCTCAGTCAGTTAAGCGCCAGATTCTTGATTTTGGCTCAGGTCATGATATCACCCACAGTTTGTGGGTTTGAGCCCCTCATTGGGCTCTGATGGTTTTCAGGTTTGAGCCCCTCATTGGGCTCTGTGTTGACAGCTCAGAGGAGGCTACTTGGGATTCTCTCTCCCTCTCTCTCTGCCTTTCTTTCTCTGTCTCTCTCAGAAATAAATGAATAAACATTAAAAAAAAGAAAGAAAGAAAGAAATAGACCCTTAGTTGTATTTCTATCTTGAATAAAACCTGGGAACAATTATGATAAAAAGTTAAGTTAAATTCTAACTGGTGTGACTATTGGTATTCTTTTCTTTATAAGACACTGTAAATACAAGCCTTGGATGAAAGAACATATGAGCAAATCAAATATGTGATAAAAGACTTATGTCCACTTCTATTAAATGTTCTACAAAATGCAGCTCTCAAAACTCAATAATAAGAAAACAACAAAATAAAAAATGCACAAAAGATTTGAATAGTTTACCTAGGAAGATATACTGGTAGCACATGAAAACTTGCTCAAAATCATTAGTCATTAATTAAATATAAATTAAAACCAAAAAAAACCACTAAGCACGTATTATAATGGCTAAAATTGAAAAGATTGATACTACCGAGTGTTGCTGAGGCTTTGGGGAAACTGGCATTCTCATACATTGTTGGTGTGAATGTAAATGGAACGATTACTTTAGAGAATAATTTGGTAGTTTCTTGAGAAGTTAAAATAGGTCTGACATAAGACCCAGCCGTTCCCTTAGGTATTTCTATAAGTGAAATGAAAAAGATATGTCCATACAAAGATTTGTTGTACACAAATGCTCATAGCAATTTTATTCATAGTAGCCAAAATCTGAACACAATTTACTATCTAGAAATAGGTAACCGGAGAAACAAATGATGGTATATCCATACAACGGAGGACTGCCTAGCAGTAAGCAGGAGTGAGTGAGTGAGTGACACCTGCGACATCATGAATGAATAATTGTGCCATTTATATAAAATTCTGCAAAACCGACTAATCCGTAGTGCCAGAGAGCAGACCACTGTTTCCCAGCAGAACGGGGGTGTGGTGGCTGAGGAGAGCATGGTGGGGGGTTAGACAGCAGGACAAGGGAGTTTAGGTAGTGATGCATATATTCACTACCTTGTTTGTGAGGGTGGCTCACGGTGCATAACTATGTCAAACTTAGAAAATGCTATACTTTAAGATTATGTAGTTTCATGTCTTCAACTATTCCTCAGAAAGCTATTTAAAGAACAACAATGAATTACCATTTAACATTCATTAGGTGAGAAAAATTTAAGGGACACCCAGGTGGCTCAGTGTGTTGAGTGTCTGACTTCGGCTCAGGTCATGATCTCACGGTTCATGGGTTTGAGCCCTGCATGGGCTCTCTGCTATCAGCTCAGAGCTTGCTTTGGAAACTGTCTCCCTCTCTCTCTGCCTCCCCGCTCATTCTCTCTCAAAAATAAATAAACATGTTTCAATGTTTAAAAAAAGCTTGTAAGAAAAGATGGAAAAAATTTAAGAGATTTCATGATATGTGATCATTGCAAGGGTGTGAAAGAAAACACTACCGTATACTGTTTATGGTACATGAATAGGGAGCAGCATCTGGGAGAGTGATACATGCAAATCCTTCGAGATTTAGTAAGTGCAAAAAAAAAAGTGCTGGTAAGGGGCTTTCTGGGAAGATGGCAACCTACATGCAGCCCGGCCACCCTTCTCTTCTATTTTTTAAGTTTATTTATTTTGAGAGAGCGAGAGAGAGTACCAGTGGGGGAGGACCAAAGAGAGAGGAAGAGAGAGAGACTCCCAAGCAGACTCCGAACTGACAGCGCGGAACCTGATGAGGGGCTTGAACTCATGAACCGTGAGATCATGACCTGAACTGAAATCAAGAGTCTGATGCTTACTTAATCTACTGAGCCACCCAGGCACCCCACCAACTACTTCTTTTGAGCAAACTAGTTGTTGGGCGTCCAGACTTCCATGATTTGCCTTGATACACTGAAGGGGACTTGGGACCGGCCAGGGTGCAGATGGGAGGGGACCTTGCTAGCTTCCCCCCTCACTGGTCTGCAAGAGAGCCTGAAGACCACCAGGGAGAGTGCGAGATGGTCTAAATAAACAGGCTCCTGGAAAGAGTGTGGTTGGTTGGTGCAGATCCACAGATCTGAGAGGGCAAAGACACAAGGCTTTTTGTCGGATTACCTGCTCGTGCCTCTGCTGCTGATGACCTGCAGAGAAAGGGCAGAGATGGACTGATCCCTCCCAAATTCCAAGGCTGGCAGAGCGTTGGCCTTGTAGCCGAGAAGAGTAGGAGAAAATAGACTTCTCCATCTCAACAGGGAAGGGCCAAGTTTCCACCGGACGAAGCTGCTCCACCTCCTGCTATGTACAGGACTGTTGCTCAGGTCACTTCGGGAGCTGGATCTGAGTCCCTCAAGATGACCAGGGCCACAAAGGAGCAAAGGCAAATGCTATGGGTGCAGCAGCCGGAGACGGGAAGAACCAGCAAGACACAGTGAGCCCGCAGCCCCAGTGACGGTGGGCTATTTCTAAAAGGGCACAGATGGTAACTCCGACATAAGTGCATAAAAAGAACATTAAGAGAGACTCGAATATAGCGTACAGATTCACGCTGGAACATAGGAACAAAACCAAAAAACATGTTGTTTTCAAATTTTAAAAAATCAGTAGTGAATTGAAGGAGACAAAATAATGGCATATCAGGGTATGCCTGACAAGAGTATATGTTATGTCAAAACGGGTTTTATTCCAGGAATGTAAGGGAGGTTTAATACTCAAAATTACATTAATAGAGAGGGAGTGGGGAGGAGAAAAGTTGTACGATCATCTCATCTCATCGGTGCAGAAAAGCACATTTGATAACATGTAACACCTGTTCAAGATTTCAACACACTATTGGAAACTAGGAATAGAATGTTACTTCTTCATCTCCATGAAGGCGTCCACAAAAAGCCTCCAGCACCTGTCATACTTCCCGGTAAAATACTGAAGGCTTTCCTTCTGCTATTGAGAATGAGACAATGAGACCAGCTATCACCACTCCTATCATCATTCCACTAGGAGTTCTAGCACAAATAAATAAAAAACATATAGCGTTGAAAGGAAGAAATAAAACTACCATTATTTTCAGATACGGTTGTGTACGTGGGGGGGGACAAAAGACTTTACAGGCAGAGAATTAGAACTAATAACTGAGTTTAGTAAGTTTGCTGGATACCAGTTTATTAAACAAACAATCGTGGCAATGCAAGTTAAAGTCATAACAACATATGGCTAATAACCATCGAGAGGGTAAAATGGGACAAACATGATCATACAAAGTGCTACCTACGGTGTGAAGCAACAGGAATTCTCATAAACTGCTGTGGGAGGGTGAACTGGTATAACTACTTTGAACAATTGCTTAGCGGTATCTAAGGAAGCTGAGCCTATGTGTACCCTTTGTGCCAGCAACTCCATTCCTAAAAGTATACACCACAGACATGCACAAATACATGCACCCCTACACAAATGCATATAACAGCGTATTTCACAGGAGTGAGATAGCCGACAAGTGCAAACAACCTGTTTGTCTCTCAGTAGTAGAACGGATAAATAAATTGGGGTGCCTTCATACAATGGAATATTATACGACAATGAGAGTAAACCACCCAGTTCTAAATGGATGAAGGTCAAAACAGCGTGTTGAACGAGAGAAGGCACCCACAAAAAGTACATATTCTATGGGGCTTCTGACTGGCTCTGTAGGTAGACCATGCAGCTCTTGGTCTTGGGGTGATGAGTTCAAGTCCCATGTCGGGGGTAGAGATTGCTTTCGTAAAAAAGTACATATTTTATGACTCTATTTGCATAAAGTTCAAAATAAGCCAAAACAAATCTATAGTGACGAAAGTCAGAAGATTCTGTGTGTGGCAGTGGTAATTTCCGGAAGGTGTCATGAAGATGTATGTGGGGTGTGGCAGCTTTCTGTATCTTGATTTGGATGATGGTGAAATGAGTGTATTCTGGCAAAACTGTCTCAGTTGGGCACTTACACTCTGTGCATGTTCATGTGTTATCCTTCAATTAAAATGTCATAAAATCTATCAGTAAAAATAGCCATTGCTTTATTAAAAAAAAATCAGTGGATGCATTGAAGGAGAGGTTATTCACTGTTAAGACACAAATTTGTGGCCCAAGAGATCAAGTGGAAGATGATCTCAATTATTTTTTTCTTATTTGTTTATATGAAGCATGAAGGGAAGGATGAGAAACGTGGAAGACACATCTCAAAGATCCGTGCGAATAACAGGTGCTCCAGAGGAGACAAAAAGCAAGTAACGGGGCAACAACAGAATATATATTGATACCCTTGAACAAGAGAGAGACCCAGATTGTGAATTGAGAGGGCCAGGCTACCCCAGAAAAGACTGAAGACCTAGACGCAGCTATATCCTGGAAAAACACTAACGAAAAAACTTGAAAAGCTTCCAAACTAAAAAATAAACTTACTGAAGAAAAAGACTTAGAATAGTGCTGAATATCTCCTCTGTCATCACTTGAGGTTGGGAAACAGATAGTGCTTATGAATTGGGGCTAAGAAATGTTGCAACCCAAGAATCCATATCCAGCCAAGGAAGGATTTAACCAGGTGGCAATAGAAACACATATGGGGACATGCATGGCTTCAAGGCTATGACCCTCATAGTCCATGTGATGAATATACTACAGAAAGCTAGTTATAATAAATGATAAATAAATTAGAAAATCAGCTTTATGGGGCGCCTGGGTGACTCAGTCGGTTGAGCATTGGACTTCAGCTCACTCATCATCTCGCAGTCCGTGGGTTCGAGCCCCGCGTCGGGTTCTGTGCTGACAGCTCTGAGCCTGGAGCCTGCTTCAGATTCTGTCTCCCTCTCTCTCTGCCCCTCCCCTGTTCATTCTCTTTCTCTCTCTCTTCCTCTCTCAAAAATAAATAAACATTAAAAAAGAAAAGAAAAGAAAATTGACTTTAAGATCGGGAAATACGAAGTGGAGAAGAAATGCTTTTGAGCCGGGACTCGAGAGATACGTTGTTAACTACAAATGGTTGATTGTTTAGGTTTCTAGCATTCTGCATAAATTCTCAGTAAAGAATCTTGTAACAGAAAAGGTACTGTACAAAGAAAACCCTGCCAATAGGCTGGAAGTAAAAGATCCAATTATCTTACCTAAATGATAGGAAAAGCCTGGGACGCACAGGAAGCAAAGCTGTCTGAATATCTTATCTAACAAGAAGAAAATAGGAGAGATAAAAGTAAGAGCAGATAAAAGCAAAGTCACAAAGTGAGTACCACCCTTAGACGCCCACAGGAGGGTCCCCTGCTCTGCACCCAGGTCTTAGTGCGTCCAACTTGTTCCATGCGGAGCCCACCTTCCAGGCTGGGAGCGCCCAGTGTGTGCAATGGGAGGAGGAGAAAGGCGGGGAGTACGGGTCATGCCCACCCACTTTCTTCTGGACTGCGCTCTGGGTTCCTGGGACTGCACACTACCTCGTCCAACAGACCTGAGCCAACTCCTAGGGTCTGGACACGTTTCTTTCCAAGTCTGTTCCCTAGGGAATGAACACAGAAGGCAGGACCCAGTGGCTGGGCAAGGGACAGCTGTGTGTGTGTGTGTGTGTGTGTGTGTGTCTGTCTGTCTGTGTTGGGAAAGGTTGGTGAAACCTGCATGTGTGTGCTGATGTGTCCACACCCGTGAGCACGATACTCTTTGTGGGAACGGAGCCAGGTTGGGAAGGAAGGGGTGGGCTGGAGGCCAGCGTCCTGGACCGAGAGTTCTGCTCCCTACACTGTCACTTCCCAGAGCAGATCTCCAAGAAGTCTGGGAATTCTAAATTGGAGCCCGAGCTTCCAGGGTATTATGAAGATTTATTTGCCACAGCAGAAGGATAGAACATATTTTTTTATAACAGCTTGTTAGTTTGATTTATAACTTTTATATATTTAGACAAATGGTATTTGGGTCTCCTTTTGAATTCTTCTCAGGTCCTGGGGTAAGAATAATGTCAGGACAGCACTCTATATGGCAAATGATGAGCCATGAATTCAGAGAAGAAAGAAGTCGCTTGGACTGCCAAGAAAAACTTCATGAGAATTCGCTGCAAATCACAGAATATCAGGCTGAAAGGAGACAGCTGAGATGATGCTAACTAAAAAGTGAAGTGTCTTTTTTTCGGGAGAGGGCTCCTGGATAGAGATGGGGGAGATCACAAATCTAGCTTATTTTATCAAAGAAAGCCCGTGGAGGTTCAGCAGTTAGTAACAGAACTGGACCCAACCCCGCGTCTGCCGGCTGTCAACTCCACGCTTCTCCAGTTTCCCGTTTGCTCCAGCTGGCCTGAGAAGAAGAGCAGCTTTGGAAAAACACGAGTGTAGACGTCAGGGGACAGGGTTCAAGGAGAGGCAGAGAGGAGGCCCGAGCTCCCCAAACTTTTCTCACCAGAGGCAAATGGAGGCCTCTGAAGTAGCCACCTTTGAAATCTAATGCCTGATCTTTAAAAGTGATGTGAATTGTATATTCTCTCTCCTTCCTTGGTGACTTCTGGGCAACTTATCGATACTTTGAGCCTCAGTTGCCACATCTGTAAAATGGGAGGAAGAGTAATACCAGGTCTGTGTGAAGAGTACATGATACAAAGTGTATCCTTGTGCTTAATGCGCGTCGCCTGAGGAGCTCTCCCCGGCTTGGGTGGGCATAGAACTTCCCTGATGAGATGGCCACTCACGGTATGGTCCCGAGGCTTTGCTTTGTCCGTCAGGACGGTATTATTTGGTGTTTAGAACGTATGTTGCAACTTATTTACTCCCTTTGGAAAATGATATGCCGGCAACAGCTGAGTTTTGAAGAACTGATGACATGTTACCTTAGAATGAACACAGAGTAATGCTGAGGCCTGGCGAAGGCGCCGTGCGGCAGCTCACAATCAGTTCAGGTTCTTGGATGAAGAGCAAGCTTTCCTTTCCAGAGTTCCAGGCTATTTTTGTCAGCAGGGAGGGGTGATACAGCTTATTTTGTAATAATCCTTGTAATCCTATGATGATATGCATGTTCTAATTCTACTAATGAGCTGGCTACGATGCGGTGGGTATGCTCTTCTGGATATTTAGGGAGCAAATCTGAGCTGCTAGAAAAGTCATAGAATTGTTTATATGTTGTGCAGGGATTGGGATTGGGAACAGCTATTCGATAGCGTTTTAAGAAAACTAGCAAACAGGGGCGCCTGGGTGGCTCATTCATTTAAGCGTCTGACTTCAGCTTAGGTCATGATCTCACAGCTTGTGAGTTCGAGCCCTGTGTTGGGCTCTGTGCTGACAGCTCGGAGCCTGGAGCCTCCTTCAGATTCTGTGTCTCCCCCTCTCTCTGCCCCTCCCATGCTCACGCTCTGTCTCTCTCTGCCTCTCAATAATAAATAAACATGTTAAAAAATAAAATAAAATAAAAGGGGCACCTGGGTGGCTCAGTTGGTGAAGCGTCACACTTCAGCTCAGGTCATGATCTCATGGTTCTCGAGTTCGAGCCCCGTGCTGACAGCTCAGAGCCTGGAACCTGCTTCCAATTCTGTGTCTCCCTCTCTCTGCCCTTCCCCTGCTCCCACTTGTCTCTCTCTCTCTCTCTCAAAAATAAATAAACATTAGGGGTACCTGGGTGGCTCAGTCGGTTAAGTGTCTGACTTCGGCTCAGGTCATGATCTCACTGTTCGTGAGTTCGAGCCTCGGCATCAGGCTCTATGCTGACAGCTCAGAGCCTGGATCCTGCTTCACATTCTGTTTCCCTCTCCCTCTGCCCTTCCCCTGCTCACACTCAGTCTCTCTGTCTCAAAAATAAACAAACGTTAAAAAAATTTAAGAAAAAAACATAAAAAAAATAAATAAGTAAAAATAAAAAAGGGAGACCTGGGTGGCTCAGTCAGTTAAGCACTTACTTCGGCTCAGGTTGTGATCTCATGGTTTGTGAGTTCGAGCCCCGAGTCGGGTTCTGTCCTGACAGCTTGGAGCCTGGAGCCTGCTTGGGCCTGCTTCGGATTCTGTGTCTCCCTCTTTCTCTGTCCCTCCCCTGTTCACACTCTGTCTCTCTGTCAAAAGTAAATAAATATTTTTTAAAAAATTAAAAAAAAGAAAACTAGCAAACATCTTCAATATGAAATTTATACACATCTTTAAATGAAATTATGAAAAATACAGGGATATACCTTCAGTTGTAGCGAATTCTGGAAGAAATGGCGTGTTAAATCATAGAGGTATCGGTGGGTGCTGCAGGTAACACAGTTCATCTCACGGCATCCCCCCCTCTTTTGGATTTCTTTTGACTCCTTCCCCCTATGTTACCCACCTCCACCCCATGCCTCAGACAACCGCCAATCTGTTCTCTGTATCTATGAGCTCCTTTTGGGGAGAATGAGGGTTTGTTTTTAGATTCTACATATGGGGCACCTGGGTGGCTCAGTCGGTTAAGCGTCTGACTCTTGGTTTCAGGTCAGGTCATGATCTCATGGTTTTATGAGTTTGAATCTTGCATGGGGCTCTGTGTTGACAGCACAGAGTCTGCTTGGGATTCTCTCTCTCTCTCCCTCTCTCTCTGCCCCCGATTCGCTCTGTCTCTGTCACTCTCAAAATAAATAAATACACTAAGGACCCAAGTCTACCATCTTATTATATTTTTAAAATGTTTATTCCCTCTATATTTTGTTCCGGATTCCCTTTTCCTACATTCTTCTGGAGAAATGCCTGAAAGATACTTGGGAATCAGTTTTGATTTCTCTGAAGATGACTTTGAATATATCCTATATGTGTGTGTGTGTGCATTTATACACATATATAATTTAAAAATATATTATGGTATATATAATTTTTAAACACACACACACACACTTCAGGAACTGATTCTGGGTATTTGCAACATTATAGTTCACTTCTAAAACCTTTTTTGTGTTGATGCTGGTTGGTTTCATGCATTGGTCATTTAGGAGTCTCCCTGAAACTTCACAAACATATTTAAATAGTAGTTAACAGTGGAATATAGAAACCTTACCATTTAGGTCCCTTTACAAATTCCCCTTTTAAAATATACTTGTGAGATTCACATCTTGCTTTCAACAATCAAAGTCTAGTCTCTTATATTTCTCATATACTCATCTCTTCCATTGTTCTTTGTTCATTCCTAATGTTCCAAGTTCCCTTTTGTTATCATTTCCTTTCTGTTTGGAGAATTTTCTTTAGCAATTATTTTAGGGAAGGTTTACTGGTGACAAATTATCTTAGTTTTCCTTTGCCTGAGAATGTATTTCACCTTCATTTCTAAAAGATATCGTTAAATATAAACTTCTCTATTTAAAGCTCTTTTTTTTTCCCCAGCACTTAGGAAACATGGTTCCAATACTTTCAGGCTCCATGGTTTCTGATGAGAAATACACTGATATTCTAACTGTCTTCCCCAAAGAAAATGTTTCATCTCTCTCTGAATTGAATGCTTTCAATGTTTTTCTTTGTCTTTCGTTTTCAAAAATTTTATGATGATGTATCTTGGCATGAATTTCTTTGGGAATTCTCAGTTTTCTGATCTATCTTCAAGTTCACTGATTGTTTCCTTTATCATTTCTATTCTGCTATTCAGCACATTCAATGAACTTGCTAATTTTATTTAAATTTTCAGCTTAAAATATTCAGTTGGCTTTTTATATCTTTTTATTTTCTGAGACTTCATTTTTTTAATTTGTTCCTAATTGCTTATAATTTTTGGGATGAGTGCTTTAAAGTCTTTGACAGATTCTTGTCTTTTCTCACTGAAATGAGATGTTTCTGGTTCGCGATGTGATGAATAGTATTTGATCGTGCTCTGGACTTTTTGGATATCGTGAGAACCCAGTTCTTTAACTCTTCTCTAACTAGGCAGGTAGTTACCCTATTTGGTTGTAGAACATACATCCTGGCCCATTTTTGCCTTTTATTTTATTCTCCCTTACATTTTTGTTGAAATGTTAACTTAGTTTTCAAAGCTTTTGCTGCATTACACTGGCCCACCCCATTTTTGTGCTACTTAGGGGCCAGTCTGCATCCTAGTTAGCATTTCACACTATAATTCACTTCTAAAATGTTTTGTTGTTTGATTCTGGTGCCTTTCATGCCTAGCTTGCTTAAGAGTCTCCCCAGCACTTCATATGCAAATGTAAGGAATTCTTTTCTCTTGCTCCTTTTTCTAAGTAATCATTTCTCCCCTTTCTGCTCGAGAGAAGCACCACATCGTTATTGCAAGGTGGAGATGAAATGACGTCAAGGTGCCACCCATGGTCTCCATGGAAACCTTACCCACAGGCTGGTAGGGAGGGGAAGAAGTGTCACCTCATTAGTAGAGGACAGGGAGGAGGTCGGGGCTCGGCCTGCAGCACCAGTGCTGACCATCATACTCAGCAGTGAGAGGAGCCGTATAGGTTTTCCACGGTATTTGTGAGGAGTGGGGTGAGTATTGTCCAAAACGTTCTGTCCTGCTCAGTTTCCCCTTCTCCCGGTTCTTTGGTTACAGGGAGAAGTCTCTTCTTGAGGTCTTTATTTTGTCTGTTCTTTGTTTCTGGGTTCTGGCATTCTCTAGTCCCCAGGGCAGGATATATAAGTGGAAAAATAAAACAGAGAACTCACCTCCATCTCCTTTTTTGCATCCTAAAGTCCCTGGCTAACTTGCCTTATTTTTTCTACCTTTCATAGCCTTCTGATATTTGTTTTATATGTTTCACCCAGAGGTTTAGCTGCAGGAAGAAATAGGGTGGCAGGTGTTATGCCTTCCTACCTGGAACCAGAAGACATGAACCCTAGATTTCTGACCTGAACAACTAGAAGAATAGAGTGACGTCAATGGAGATGGGGAAGGTTATGGACAGAACAAGTTCATGCATGAAGTTCAGCACTTCAGTTTTGGTTATTTGAGTTTGAAACATCTGCTGCTCAAACAAGTGGAGAAACTGAGAGGGCAATTAGATAACTATGTCTAGAGTTTAGGAGAGATATTCGAGTTGGTGATGTAATCAAACATATAGATGTTCTTTCAAGACATGGTACTGAATGAGATCACCAAGAGAGTGGGAAGGAAACCAAGCACATTAAGAGATCAGGGAAAAGAGGAAGAACCAGCAGAACCAACCGAGAAGCAGGAGCCAGTGAGGCAAGTGGAAAACCAAAAGTCTGTGGTGTCATGGAAACCAGTCAAAGAAAACTGTTTCAAGAAACAGGGAGAGCTCACCTGGGTCAGATATTGCTAACTGAAGATGTCTTGTGATTTAGACTTAAGGCATTAAATTTCATGGTGCAGAGGTTACTCATTGTTTTTGTAAGAAAAGGTTAGGTGGAGTGGTGGGGAAAAGGAGATTGGCATGGGTTTATAAGATAATGGAAGGATGCTCTGTGGCGCAGTCAGTTAAGCATCTGACTTTGGCTCAGGTCATGAGCTCAGGTCTCACAGCTCAGAGCCTGGAGCCTGCATCAGCTTCTACGTTTCCCCTTCTCTCTGCCTTCCCCTGCTCATGCTCTGTATCTCTCTGTCTCTCAATAATAAATAAATGTTAAAAAAAAAAAAGACAATGGAAAAGAGGAATGAGAGAATGTGTGAAGAATTCTTTTGAGGATTTTTCTTGCAAGAAGAAACTAAATAGGAAAGTGGCTGGTGGTAGAAGAAAGGTTAAGGGATGATTTGGGGACTTTTATCTGTTAGTATTTTGTTTTTAGATGAAAAAATAATCACATGTATGCTGTTGGGAATGATCCAGTAGAAACAGAAGAAATGACAACGTAATACAGAGAGGGGAGAATGTTAAAATGATTCCTTGAGTAGATGAGGACTGGGATCTAATGTGCAGAGGCACTTTCTTGAGATGGCAGCGAGGCCCGTCCATCCATGGCAGGTGCAGATGGGAAGAGTCACTGAAAAGTCTCCTTGCTTCTCAGTGAAGGATGAAGCAAGGTCATCTGCTTGTGAGGATGGGGCAGGAGGTATTAGAGGTTTGAGAAGAGGAGTAAAGGTATGAATAGCTAGGAGGAGCGGGTGTGAATGGATTATGGGAATGTACTAAGGCCTACCAGAGTTTTCTTGCTGAAAAAGTAAAATGACACAAATTGGAGTGACTATGTGTATATAGGTTTATCTGCTGGGAGAAAGAAATGAACCCATCCAGCTTTAGTGTGTCACGACTCTGTTCCTTCACCCTGCTCTCACCACCCTCATTGTCCGATTATTCTTGGAGGCCTGCTCTTGAATAAACTACAAAAATAGAGCGTTGCATGTTTGGCAGTTCCAAACATGTGCCCTGCGGCCATGTGAGATATTTTTAAGTTGTGAGGGAAACGCGGCGACATCTGTTGGACACTGTGTGAACTACCAGCTCGAGGTGACATTATCAGATGGTGCTACATTCCTCTCCATTCTTCGATTTATTTGTGAAGCTGAGTTTTCTAGCTCTTGCTGAATTAAAGGAAAGCACTGTACAAAAATCAGTGTGGAGATCCCAATCTGATTCTAAAGTTTGAAAAGTTGTTCAGTGCCCAATAGGCACGCATTCCTTTAGCAAGTAATTGTGGTTATTTAAAAATAAGATACGTTTTTTAAAGCTTATTTATTTTGAGAGAGAGAGAGCAAGCATGAATAGGGGAAGGGCATAGAGAGAGGGAGAGAGGGAATCCCAAGCAGGCTCTGCACTGTCAGCGCAGAGCCTAATGCAGGGCTTGAACCCATGAATCATGAGATCATGAACTGAACTGAAGTTGACACTTAACCAACTGAGCCACCAGGCACCTCTAAAATAAAATATTTTAAACTTATATTGTTTTGGGGTGCCTGGGTAGCTGAGTTAGTTAAGTGTCCAACTCAGTATTGGTTCAGGTCAGTGTCTCACAGTTCATGGGTTCGAGCCCCGCATCAGGCTCTGCACCAATATCACAGAACCTGCTTAGCATTCTCTCTCTCTTCCCCGCTGTGCTTGTGTGCACTCTCTCTCTCAAAAAATATTTAAAAATGTAAACTTATATTGTTTTTTCAAACAACTGCTAACTTTTTAAGATATGAAAATAATTAGGTTGTTTGGACCTAGGCTACTTAATATGAAGAATTATTAGCTATTTATTTTGGCCTAGGGATCCAGTCAGAGACATGGAGGGCACTGAGAAAGTTTGAGAACTTCTGACTTAAGGATAAATTCCTGTTGTTTTCTCTAGTTCCTCCATGTAATGGGTCAAGGCCCTTGAGGGATGTAGGCGTGCAGTAGGACTAGTAACTTCTCAGACCTAAGTCTAAATCTTGCACAGGATAGCTTATGAAAAACCTTTCTTCCACCCTGCCCTCTAAGGATTCCTCATTCCCTTAAAACTTGATCCTAAATTTCTCTCCCCATTTTTAGCGGCACATCGATGCACCATCAGCATCCGTTATAACTCGGGTATTTAAAGCCAAAAGGAAACACCCAAGTCTTTGCTCCCCAGAGTCTTATGAATCTAAAAGAAACCAGACCATGTGGGTCACCAGAAGACTTGGCTTGGGTGTTCTTCACTTTGCCAACATCCACTCCAAATGGGTAATTCTTGATAGATGACTCAGGCCAAATAGCTGATTGACCTCAGAACTGCTTTTGCTTTCTCCAGGAAAGATACAGCAACATATGCATGTGTCTTGGGGAAATGAGATGCCACTAAGCTGTGTTTATGTATGTGTGCATGTGCGAGCCCGTTACAGGGCTCTGCAAAGATGGCCTCTTCTCCATCCGTAATGGGGAGCTTCTGAAGTCAAGGTTTCAGTACCCAGGACAGGGCCTGGCCCATGGCAGACACTGAATAAAAGTTTGATGCTGGAATATGGAAATTAATAAATTAAAGTTGTCTGATTTGCATAAGCAGATGCAGATGTACCATAAAAGCTAAAGAAGCTTAAACTATAGGGCCCCCAAAGATTTACAAATGAGATATTTTAACTGTAATTAGTAAAAAATATTATCCTTCTACTTTGATATACCACCTGTCATATTTGACTTCATATTTGGTGAGATCAGAGAGGCTGCAAACATTTTTTGGGATCCATCTCAGGGGAAGTGGAGTTAGGATGCTTGTAGTTTGGCTTCAGTGGACTAAATGTATCTGATTGAGATTCACTTTTACGTTTATTTATTTATTTGGGGGGTAGGCAGAGAGGGAGAGAGAGAATCCCAAACAGGCTTCAGGCCACTAATACGGAGCCCGATCCGGGGCTTGAACTCACGAACCGTGGGATCATGACCTGAGCAGAAACTAGGAATTGAATGCTTAACTGACGGAGCCACCCAGGCGTCCTGCCATTCACTTTTGTCTGTAGTTGTGCTAACCATCCCAGTGTAGAAATAGGTTCCAGGAATCCTTCTGCCTACCGTGAAGGACACAACCCAGGTTGGGACATGAGGTCAGGGGTAAGGTCCCAGGCTAGATCATGTGAAAATTTCCTACGCTGCCCAGGGCAGGAAGAATGTCCATTACAGAGGAAAATCTTCCATCCATCAGCTGTGTCAAAGTATAAGCTGATAAATCATTCTTTTTTTTTTTAACGTTTTTATTCATTTTTGAGAGATACAGAGACAGAGTGTGAGCAGGGGAAGGGCAGAGAGAGGGAGACACAGAATCTGAAGCAGGCTCCAGGCTCTGAGCTGTCAGCACAGAGCCCGACGTGGGGCTCGAACTCACTGACTGCGATATCATGACCTGAGCCGAAGTCAGCCGCTCAACCGACTGAGCCACCCAGGAGCCCCAGATAAATCATTCTTTATAACACCTAGTCAAAAAGGAGATTCTTTTCTGACAAGAATATACTCAAAGGAGCAGATCGCTCAGGCTACATTTAGTATACTTTCTTTCTTGATGGGGATCTTATGACAGAATTTACCAGTTTGTTGCTCTGTTACAAACCTATACCAGTACCCTAAACAGCAAGGTCATCTGTGTGTGAAGTA
The DNA here is from genome assembly GCA_004024585.1 of Paradoxurus hermaphroditus. Taxonomy (NCBI): domain Eukaryota; kingdom Metazoa; phylum Chordata; class Mammalia; order Carnivora; family Viverridae; genus Paradoxurus; species Paradoxurus hermaphroditus. The sequence goes on from PITB01009187.1 coordinate 40,247, forward strand.
ACAAGATTTTACGCATCTCAGCACGTCAGTCTGCATCTTACTGATTCGAAGTCTTCTAATGAAGTCTTGTGGTTCCAGATGAAACTGTCTGCAAAATGGCCATTTGGCCATTCCGGCAAAAGTGCCGGAATTTTTTTAATTGTCAGTAATAGATAATAGATGTTGATCAACCACTAGATTGGTTTACTTTTGATCTCTATATGAAAAATAATTACAAAATTATTTTTTGAAAAAGTGATCAAAGAGTGTGCAGCCAAAAAAACTGTTGGAAGCAAATGTTAAGCAGTTAACAAAAAGGTCCCTTTTTGGAATTCATGACAGTTTGGGTTTGATCAGCTTTACAAAATTTGAACTTCATACTGATTTCTCTCCTATTCTAAATATGCCCTTTTCCATCTACCTTTACATTCAGAAATTTATAATATTTCTTTATTAACAAATAGATATTTGACGTCTCATCTCATGATGCAAAATGTCTTCACGATATAAGAACTAGTCACTCAATCTGTCCCTAAAATTTATGGTAGGAAATTTCGCCATTTCAGCTCTAACGGCTCTAACTATATAATGCCTCTGTAACATTTAACTATAGAGAGCTCTGTAGCTCCAACAGCTTCAAATTTGCATTGCCACAAGTGACAGCCAATCTTTTGTAACAATACACTATTTAAAATGCTGCAGGGGGCACCTGGGGGGCTCAGTCAGTTGAGCGTCCAACTTTGGCTCAGGTCATGATCTCGCAGTTCATGAATTCAGGCCCGCATCGGGCTCTGTGCTGACAGCTCGGAGCCTGGAGCCTGCTTCGGATTCTGTGTGTCTCCCTCTCTCTGCCCTTCCCCATTCATGCTCTCTCTCTCTCTCTATCTCTCAACGATAAATAAATGTTAAAAAAAACAAATAAAAATAAAACGCTGCACATTGTGTAATGTATTTGAATCTATTTTGTGGAACAATTAGGGATCCAGTTAATCATTTCAATCTGCCAATGGGGACACTATCTGGAAAACACAGATCATGGGAAATTCTATAGAACAACTTGGTTTCTTCAATTTGAGAAACTGGCAGGAAAAAAAAAAACAACAATGGAATGAAAAGCCTATGGATTAATAAAGATTTAAAAGGAGAGCACCTGGGTGGCTCAGTTGGTTAATCCTCTGACCCATGATTTTGACCCAGGTCATGATCTCACGGTTAATGGGCTCAAGCCCTGCTTTGGGCTCTGCACTGACAGCGCAGAGCCTGCTTGGGATTCTGTCTCTCCGTCTCTATCTTCCCCTCTCCTGCTTGTGCTGCCTCATGAGCTCTCTCTCTCTCTCTCTCAAATAAATAAATAATCTTTAAAAAAGACTTAAAAGACCAAGCACAAAGTGTGACTTTCTTTATATCCCAGTTCAAACAAACTTAGGAAATGACATCATGAAATAATAGGAAATCTTCTGACCGAATATTTGATATTAAGATATCAATGTTAGTTTTTAAGATGTGAGATGGTTATGTTAAAAAATAGTTATCTTGTAGAGATATAGAAAATATTCATAGATAAAATTATATATCTGTGATTTGTGTCAAAATACTCATGGAGAAGTGATGAGAAGCAGATAAAGCAGGTTTGGCTATAGGTTAAAGTTTGAGGGCTGGGCAAAGGGTACATAAAAGTACATCATACTATTTTGTCTTCCTGTGTATGTTCAAAATTTTCTATAATAAAAAGTATTAATATATTCAATCTGATTGTCAAACTCCATGGACATAACATATAAGATACCAAGACCATCATATTGATGACGAAGTCTACTATATGGTTGTAGTGTATGTCTTCAGAATTAAAGTCCTTTTATTGTTAAATATCAAGTGAAATAATTTCATTATTTCTATTGCTAACATTAAAAATTGTGTATAAATTGTATAAAACTATGTACTTTGCTTAGTAAAAAAAAAGGAATGTTTTATAATTGTTTACTTTATTAATCATGCCCAAATATTCCAAGTATAATAAATATATGTTTTAAAAAGATCAAGGAGCGTTTATAATAAAGGAAGCAGTGTTATTCCAAGCATTAACGTAATGGTGATATGAAAAACTATCATCTGTCTTGTCATTTAATAATGAAATGATTAACACTATGGAATATTTATGAGCCCCCTTAAAATTTATTTTCTGAATGAGACCAATACTTTATTCACATAAGGAATGAGCCAGTACAAAATACATCTTTAAAATATTCACTTGTTGCTAAAAATCTTGCTGCCCCGCCCCCACCCCAATCCCACAGATCTGCGTTGCTTTCCCACCAGCCCCTGGGTTGACGTGGGTTTTCTGGACCTCCTCCAAGAGTTCGAGCAGGGGTCATCAGCCCCAAGGGCAAAGGTAAGGAATGCTGTTGTATTACATTCCAGGCTCTCAGTCACCTCCACCATCAGGTGAGCCTGCTGCACCCCTGAGCCAGGGGACGTGGAGCCAGGGGACGTGAAACCCAGGCCAGTGAAGTGCATGTGCAGGTGGTGGTAGGCAGGCAGGCAGTACAGGTACGCTGGGAGGTAGTCTCCCTTCCGCTGGTAGTGCTGCAGGATGACTTCCTGCCCCTCCCAGGGGATGTTCCCGCAGAGCAGCAGGTGCTCCAGAGTGAGGGCCCAATTGTCTTGATGCCCCCCCCCATATTGGCAGATGGTGATTAGATGTAGGCCAATGAGCTGCTGCTGAGGTCCAGAATGAGGACAAAGTCATCACAGGGATCTGGCTTCTCAAAATCAGTACTTAACTCCCATATTTTGTGACATCTGACATTACTGAACCCTCACTGCTGTTTAAGAAAAACTCTCCCCCTCCATGCTGTCCCAACTTTCTGGTCATTCTCTGCCAGTCTCATTTATAGGTTCCATTTCCTTCAACTCATCCTCAGTCATTGGAGTGACCCTGCCCCTCTCCTGTGGGATTATGAGGCAGCATAAACTAAAAGGAAACCCCACTGCATGGTGGGATCAAGCCCAAAGTCATCTGCCTTTCCATCCCATCCTCCCAGAACAACTGTGCAAATCTACCACAGAAATAAAATATATCGGTTGAGAAAACACTTCATGAAAAGACCATTTGATCTTACCTGATTTTATTTTTCACAAATACCACAATAACCACCAGCTTTCTACTTCAGATGAATCTAGATATGGTAGTATCAATTTGGACGAACTAGACTGAAGGACTCCAAGAGAGACCCCAAGAGCTTTTTGGACGAAGTCCATATTTTGCAAGAACTTGAAATCTTTGCCACCAGAGGAACTCTGAAGTTTGACTTCTTTAAAGTTCTTGAGGGAATAATCCAGCGAATGGTTTGGGGCATAATCTCCAGTGAATCTGCTGGTATACAGGCATAAAAAAATGGCTGGTTTTGTTTTCTTTCAGAGTAGAAGTAGATATCCTCTCGACGAGGCTTTGATGGTAACCTAGGTTTGCTTGGGCAATGATTCAATCTTTCTAACTCGTAATTACATAGTTTTTTCTTTCTTATGCATTTCTCTTTATTCTGTGTAGAATTGTAATCACTGTCCCAAAGAACATTGTTCTTTCTTGATAAATCCAGTGTGGCTTTCTTTCTTTCTTTGTTTTCAAGATGCCTGTAAGGTTTGCCTTGGCTTTTTGCAAGATGCAATCGGATATTTGATTCCGTTAAGGGAGCTGAAGAGTAGTTGGTTCTGTACCCTGCAGTCCATGAAGTCTTCTCTTTACCGAATGGAATGGAAGATGATCTCGATGGAATGTCTACAGCACTTAATGAACCGTGGCACAAGCGGTTGGGAAATGGCATTTTGTCAGACGACCTATATTTCCTGCTTTTGCGGGATTCATAAGAAGGTGTCACAATTGAGGAATGTCTTCTACAGCCTCTAATACGATGATGGGAACCTGGATCGTCCCTATAAAATGGCTTCAAATTAGTTTTGCTTTTTCTCATCTTGTAGAGATTTTCCAAAGGAATGCCTTTCTGTAATTCAAACAGAGGGTTTTGGGATTCCTGACTTAAATATGAGTTGGGTTCTGAAAGCATACTTTCTTCACTCCCATATGCCTCAAGAGCTGAGCATTCCTGCAAGTTGGCTGGACTCTCAATATCTGTTTGACTCTCAGTAAAATCTTCAGAAATCTGAACGGAATGGGAATCAACTAAACTGGGAGCACTTTCCTGAGTCTTTGAATCAAAAGATTTATGTGTATTCGTTTCTTGAAACCACACATGACATCGTTTACCTTTTTCTGGAGTCACATGAGATTTTAACTCTGAAAGAACTGTACTATCTTTCTGCGCTGTGCCCTGTAGATCAGGGTTAGAAGCACACTCATGGGTTGGCTTGAGGAGTTTTTTCATCAGTGGTGAGTCTTCAGGGGGATGTTGCTTTTTGGAAAAAATGTGCTGTTCTAGCCGTTTTGTGTCCGTGCAAAGACCGGCACCACTTTCTCCCCTGTTATCTATATTTTTACAAATTGCAACTGTGTTTAACTTAAGAATATGTTTGGGAAGTGCATTTGGTTTAGGGAACATACTTGTGACTGGAAGCCCCAGGAGAAAATGAAGGTATTTGTATTGTAAATCAAGATCTATTTGACGAAGAGATTTTTCCTCATAAAGTAACAAAATCTTGTTTTTTTGTTTTGGTACTTTGACATCAGAACTAACAAGTTTAAATGAAGGTTTCTTTGTATTCTGAGCCTTGGCCATGGTGTAAGATTCTCTTACAATTCTGGGAAAGGCTTTCATTTGAATCTCTAATGTTTTTATAGAAAAGTGTATGAGAAGTTTGTCTTTTTCTTCTGCTGAGTAGTTTTGAAGAACAGGAGTCCATGGCATCTCATTACCAGAAGTCACTGAAGATGATCCACTTTCTAGCTTTCTAATACTCTTTAGGTTTGTAATGATCTCTTTGCCATCACGTGAAACATTGACCATCAATGTCTTCATACACCGGACAGGAGGTGAATCCTGGGAGTATTTCTGTTTTGAGTTAGGTTCTGTAGCATCAATCCCTTCTGGAGACAAGGAGCACATTTCTTTATGTCTTGGATATAGCGTCCAACTGTTATGTTCTGAAATAGGCTGTTTTAGATAAAAGTTGAACTTTTGGAGAGATTTTTTTGCTATCTCTGGTACCAGATGCAGGTTTATTTCAAATGCTTTTGACTCTAAATGATTAGTGAGCTTATTGTTTTCTTCGGGAGGACGATGTTCTGAAACGGGTTTTGGCTGCAACTTGGGAGATTTTCTTGTGGGCGTTGTATCTGGACTCCCTGCAGAAGATGGTGACTTCCAAGCATCAGGTTTATGGGCTCTTACTTTTTCCAGTATATCCTCGCAAATTCTGTCTTGGGTCACATTTTTTATCTGGGGTTCAAAGACATTTTTAATTGCTGCATAAAGAGGACGTAAACTTTCGGCACTTGTATTATCTGCCACTGCTTTTATCTCATTACTTTTAACTTGGGATGGTACAGACCCAGTTTCTGGAAACGCTTGTTGTTGCTGGACCTTTTGTGTGGAAGTGTCCTGGATGGGTTCACTCTGGTCCCCCTGTTCTGGTGAGGCACACTCCATGGCATCGAATAGCTCAGCCCCATGTTGTGGTTCTTCTACTTCCGCGGGGGAAATACTCATACTTAGGGTACTTTCTGTGTCGGTTTTGGTACTGTCCTTTGGATCATCAAACATGAGTGGACACTCTGTGGGTGTCAGAATGGGTTTTGGGGCCTTTTCTTCTTCCTCAGTCATAAGCAAGTCAGGTTCAATTACGATCCTTGAGCTATCAAGCCCTGGAACAACGCTTTCTTCTTTTGTTTCTGGAATTAAAATGTTTTCCTTTGTTTCCCTGCTGAGGTTTGCTTCTGATTTTGACAGTGGGAAGGAGGGAAGACACTCTTCTTTTACAATGCTTGAGCTGTTCCTCTTAACGTCATTCGTGTTTGGCGATTTCTGTTGGAATTCAGAAAGACAGAGTATCTTTTCTCTTTCTAGGTTTGTCTCAGATTCTACCGTCTCTTCGGTCTGAGCTGAACTCATCGTGGAAAAAGAAAGACTTCTGATACATATTCCTGAGGCATCTTCATGCCACAAAACTGTTTTCTTTGGTCTGCTGAAGTCACACTCTAATTTCTTTCTATTGCTTGGAGTACCGCGTCCTGTGTTATTAAGAATCTGTGAAACTGGGTGATTTTGGATTTTCGTAGTTAAATATTTGGGGCTCAATTCTCTTTTCAAATCTGCTATTGTTAATCTGCCTTTCCGGCCTTCAAATTTGAGGGAAAGAGGAATGTAGGCATGAAATGAATCCAGAATATGTTTTTGAAACATTTTTTGTGGCTGAATGTTTTGTTTTGCATGTTTTTGTTTGACGGGGCAGCTGTTTCCCACACGAGTCATCAGCTGAGTGTTAATTTGAGATTCCTCCGCCTTTGAAGATGGAGGGTGCTGCTTTACAGTACTGCTTGTGTCCCTTTTTATGTTCTCCTCCAAATTGACAATGATGAGTTTGTGCATTTGTCTTTTGTTCTTTTCCAGACAGATAGCGATATTTGTGTCTATTTTTAATTCCCCTTCTTCCATTTCTAGTGGTTTTTGCTCCAGATTTATAGTAGTGCTGGTGTCCATTTTATTTTTTCCCTCCAGATCTTCAGATTGAACTGGAAAAGTCCAGCGGAAGGTGAGAGGCTTCTGAAGTGATTCTAGAATGCATTCCTCGTGTTCTGGCACCGGCAATGCCTGCTCTTTTTTCCCTGCTAGAGTATTAAACACTGAAATATCCACGTGTGTTCCTGGTAGTATTTGTATTCTGGGGTACACTGTAGTTCGCTTGCATACATCTGTTTCCAATGGTGTCTTCTGCCTTCCATTTATAACTGGGAATTTAAGAGAAAAGCTGGAGTCCAGGCAGGTCTTATGTCCACTTTCAGACTGTAGCACCACTTGTTTTTTAATGACAATCTCTTGTTCTTCTAGAACTGGAGGAGTATCTGACTCTCTGATACTCATTTTCTCAAGCGATCCCTTTGTCCGTGGGGCTAATGCTTTGGAAGAGAGCATTTTTCTCGTTTTATCATCATTTTGTACCTCTTTCTTTGGCTTATCAGATGTAGACGAATTTGCAGATTCTGGAGATGCTTTGGATAAAGTTTTTTGTTGGTGGGCATCTTGCTCTGAAACAGAAACTCCTTTTGCACGTACAGGCGTACCAAATGTGACACATATTTCCTTGGACATTTTCCTTCGTGGTGAAACTAAACACTTACGACTCATTTTATGGTTTAAATTATCTGTTATTTCAGTTTCTTTCTTAAGATTTCCCATCTTAGCTGGATCTATTGTGGGGTACGAAAGAAACGTAGTAAAAGTTTCTGTTTTGTATTTTTCTGACCGAGCCTCTTGCCCTGTAAAGAAATACTCCAGCCTTTTCCCACTGATGGTACCAAATCCTGTTAAATAAATGTCCTCACGCTGTGAATTTAAAACTAGCAGACTCAAGTCTCCTTCAGATTTGACTCGTGGAGGCTCATCCCTCTGCCGTACACTGATCATGAAGTTGGAAGTCCACTGTTGCAGTGTGTCTTCTTGTGGTACAAAGTGTTTGGCCTTCTTCCCAACGATTTCACTATTACCAGCAACTACCTCTGTAATTGCTGTTTTCTGGGTATCTGATGATTCCTGGAGATTTTGCTGGAGAGGAGAGGATCCTATAGATGCTGGTACATCTTTCTGTATTTTGTTCCCTGAGTCTAGATACAGGGGAGGTGCTGATGAGACGGCAAGAAAAGTCCGTGTCAGAGCCATAGGTAGCACATCTTTACCTCTGCATACATTTTCCTGTTGTTCTTTAATATTCAACACAAATTCCTTTGTGTCAAAGATATGTGAAATTGACGAAATCCTGGCCTCTTTGTGATGCATCCTGATCCTCATATCTACTGTTTTCACTTCATACTTTTTTTCTTTCTGTGACATATGTTGTTTTCTTTTTCTTACATCACAAATCGCCCCTGTATCTGCTCTCTTCTCTGTACCCGATAATGCTGGAAGCACGCGTGGACGTAGAGAGAGTCTCCTAATTCCAAGCCTTGTTTCATCTACTTGTGTACCTTTATCCAATGTAAGGTTAGCTGAAGGTTTGGAAACATAAATTTTTCTGAGCACTGTATGGGGTGGTTTACCTTGACCTTCCTGTTTCTTTTGTTCTTGCCCTCCGATGATCAGATGCAATTCTGTTCTATGGAGCATATGTGAAGGTGGCGATTTCTTTGACTTCAAAATTGTATCTATGGTATGCGTCATACTTCTCACATGTGTTGTTTTTTCTCTGTCACACTCCTCTTCCTGAGGCACACGGTGTTTCTCATTTTGACTATCTTGCGTGACATCACCACCGATTGCTTCTGTGTGTACTATTTCTCCAGCGTTTGATACTCTCTGCACAACAGACCTTGTGGGTACTGGCATTTCATCATCTACCTGTGTTTCTTTATCTAATTGGAGGTGAGAGAGAGATGATGATGATGGAGAGGAAGAGTTGGCCACAACCACACCTGGTTCACTTTTACTTTCTTTCATCTTCTTTTCTTGATGTTTGGGGAACAAGAGGTTTATTATGTCTACCCCACCCCCTTCCTTGTTTGGGGGCATTTGTTGCTTTCCTTTTTGTGGACTGATCAAAATATCTCTAGCAATTGACTCTACACTTTCCACATCCTCAGAATCTGATCCCTGGAAGTTGACTGGGAAAAGAGAGGATCTTGTTAAGATGGGCATTCTCTTTTTCTCAATTCTGGTATTCTTGTAAAGGGGAAGTAGGGAAGATCTACAAGTACAGGTCTTAGTCAGCTTTGTACCACCTGGCTCACACTGCCCTTCCGGAGCCATTCCCTCTTGCTCTTTAGTTTTCCACTGACGGTCACTCGGATTGTATCTAAGTAAAATAGGTGATTCCTTTGCTTCTAAATACCTATTATTGGGATCCACTATACTATTCATATCCATGTTTTTCTCGCCATCCCTCACTCTTTTCTGTAATGTGTGTTCTTTTAACTCTTCTACATCATTCGAAAGTTCTCCATCAGTTGTTTCTGCATATGCTGTTTTCACTGCATCTCGTGATTCCTTGGACTGTAGTTGTGGGAGAGGCAGGTGTGTAATTCTTATCCTGTACTCGTCTCCTTCGGTTGAACCAAATTTAAGATATGGTAGAGTAAGTAAAGAAGTACAGATGCTTACCAGATGTTTAATTAGGTCATTTTTCTTTTTCTGCGTCTTTCTCTCTTGCTCTTTAATTTTCCCCTGCAATTTTTTGGTATCGAGTATATGTGAAACGGGTAATTTCTTTGCCTTCAGAGCCATATATATTGGGACCATTTTGTCTTCAATATCTACTTTGAGGCTATCCTTCTCTTTTAACTTACCATCAAATGACTTAGTACATGCTTTTTTGCCTGAATTGGATGGATCCTGAATCTTTGATGGTGGAAAAGGGAATTGTGTTTTTTCTAACGTATCCTCCTTTTCACTCATTCCTTTGTCCCATTTTAGGTGAGATGGAGAAGGTAAGGAGGCACAGGCTTCCTTCGGAATCATTTCTGGTTCACTTTTGCCTCCCTGCACTTCTTTCCCTTGCTCTTTAATATTCAAAGGTAGTCTCTTTCTACTGGGTAGACGTGGATGTGAGGATATCTCTGCTCTCAAAGTGATTCTTCTGGGGAATTTTCTACCTTCCCCATCTTGTATTTTTACTCTGTCCTTTACCTCTGTACATGACACAGGTTGATAAAGTTTTATCATTACATTGCATGAGCTAATACCTTCACTGGAATCTGCACGGCTGATTTTTCCTGCATCTGATGACTCTGGGCACAGCACTTGGGAAGGAGAGAATCCTGTAATTGCAAGCGAGTCCTTGTCTTCTTTGGTTCTTGTGTCCAAACTGTGATGAGATGGAGAAGGTGTGGAAAGAGGAGTTTTGGTTAGAGCATCAGGGTCTCTTGTTCTTTGTTGCTCCTGTTCTACTTTCTCCATCGTGCTCCACTGTGGTTCCTTTCTGTTGTTCAAAGCACTGTGCTCAGTAATACTGGACATGTGAGGAGGTGGTGATATCTTTGCCTTAAAATCTGTGCCATTGGGCTGCATTGAGCCATTCATGGCTTCCGTTTGTACTCTGTTCCTTTCTTCCTTTTGTGGGTGTTGTTCTCCTTTTTTCACCTGGCTATCGAGTGACTCTGTAGGTGCTATTTGCCCTGAAGGCAAAGATTCTTGGAGCTCATGATGTGGCAAATCATTTCTTATTATTCCTGGCTCACCTTCCTTATCTTTTATTGTGTCCCACTTAAGATGAGTTGAAGAAGTGATCAAAGGATGGATTTTGCTCAGAAGCACAACAGTTTCTTTGTTATCTTCTTGCCCCACTTTCACTTGTTCTTTGATGTTTACTTGCAGCTTCTTTGTTTTGAGTATAAGGGAAAGGGGTGATTTCTTTGCCCTGGAAGCTATGCACTTGGGATGCATTATGTCTTTCTCAAAACTATTTGCTTTATCCTCTTCTGTCTGTGTCATGTAATTTGTTCTTTTTGAATTGCTTGAGATGCCATTCAAAGGTGGTACTGTATATTTTAATTTCTTGGCATTCGATGATTCCTTGTGCCATAAGGGTGGAAGAAAGGGTCTTATTCCTCCTTCTTTCTCTTCCTTGCCTTCTAGACCCTTGTTTAATTTAAATCGAAGTAGAGAAGTTCTTGTCAGAAGTTTATCTAGTTCACTTCTTTCCTGTATATTTCCTAATTTTTCTCTTATGTTTTTCTGTTCTTTCATAATTTGGGGGTCACAACTCCCAGAGGTACAGAGTACATGTGGAAGTGGTAATACCTTTTCCTTGGAAGTTCTGCCTTTGAGATACATTAGATATTTCATATTTACTATTTTTCTTCCATCTTCTCCTTTCTCTGGCTCATACTGTTGTACTATTCTTACATCCTTTGAGATATCCTCCCCACTTGACTTTGTATATGCTATTTTCCCTGCATCAAATGATTTCTGTAGCTGTAGTCGTGAAACAGCAGATCTTGTTATTCCTTGGATGTCTTCGTCTCCTTCTATTCTTGTGTCCAATTCATGGTGAGTTAGAGAAGATTCGGAGGCCCAGTGTGTGGGCAGAACTACTTCCTGCTCACCTTTACTTCTTCCATCCATTCTCCCCTGCTCTTCACTTCCTGGATCCTCTCTCACCAGCTCTTTAGGATTCAATGGTACGTCCTGTGAAAGTGCTTTCTTTCCTTTCAAATCTTTATCTTTTGGATGCATCACGTCGCTCTTGGCTGTTATCTCTACATCATTCTTTTCTTTCTGTGGCATATATTCTTTTGCTTCTTGGACATCACTTGTGACATCATCATCAGTGGACTCTTTATTTGCTTTTTTCACTGCATCTGATGATTCCTGGTGTGATAGCTCTGAAAGAGAGTATCTGGTTGCTTCAGTTAGAGAGTCTGCTATTTTAAGTCTTGTATCCAATTTTAAATGAGAAGGAGCAGTTATGCAAGTGCTGGTATTGGTCACAAGGACATTTGGCTCATCTTTAACTTTTTGTATCTTTGACTCTTGCTCTTCAATGCCCAGCTGGGTTTTGTGTGAATTTGGTGATTTCTTTCCCCTAAAAGGCATGACTTTTTCCTTTTTTACTCGTTCCTCTTCTTCTTGCATTATATGTTCTTTGGTTTTATTTATGCTGTTTGAGATATCACCATAAATAGACTGCTTGTATGCTATTTTTTCTAAATCTGATGACTTCTGGATTTCTGGTTGTAGAAAAGGGTACCTTGTTTTTATTAGCAGGGGACCTTCTTCCCCTTTTATTCTTATGACCACTTCTGAATAAGGAGGAAGAGAGATGGAAATACAAGATGTGTTCCGAATCCCAACTTGATTATCTTTATCTTCCTGCATGTTTTTCTTATTTTCTTTGACGTTCAACTGTAATTCCTGTGCAATTGGAGACTGCATCGCTTTCAAAACTATTCTTTTGGGTTGTTTTATTTCTTCCAACGCCATTTCTCCATCTTTTTGTGGCATATATTTTGCTTTTTTTATACTGCTTAAAATATCATCAGTTGGCTCCTCACACATTCCCATTGTGTCTGATAATTCCTTGAGCGTCAGTGATGGAAGACAAAATCCTGTGATTCCTCGCATGAGGACTTCCTTTATTCCAGGAATCCATGCCAGGGGCAGTGAAGAAGGAATGGAAGCATGGCGCTTATTCTGAACTATGTCTAGATCACTTTCATCTTTCTGCATCATTTCCTCTTGTTCTTTGTTGTTCCACTGTGGTTCTTGTCCATGCAGTATGTATTTAAAAGATGTTTTCTTTCCTTTAAAAGTGACACATTTGAGACCCATTATGTCTTTCACATAGACCATATTTTCTCCATCTTCCTTTTTTTCCTGTGGCAAATGTTTTGATTCTATTACATTGCTTAAACTATCTCTATTCATTGACTCTGCAAATAGTGTTTTCCTGACATTTGATGATACCTGGAGCTTTAGCGGTGGAAGGCAGCTCTTCAGTATTCCTGACTTATCTTGCCCTAATTTTATTTTTGAATTCATATTAGTATGTGATAGAGATGGTAAGGAAGCACACAAGAATGTCAGTTTCATACATGATGGACCTTTACCTATCTGTACCTTGCTCTCTTTTCTTGTAATGGGCGAGCCAGTGTTTTCTGTACTCGGAATGTAATCCATGGTGCTAACTACTTCTTTTGATGCCTTCTCTTTACATGGTATCTTCCTCTGAAATATATCCCTGAAAGAGTGAGAAGCAGGCTTTGGAGAAATCTGGTGCATACACTCTGGTTGCTCTTCTTTTCCCTCCACAGGCAAGCCAATCCCTTCTGTATTTGAAATGTGGTATGTTGGAGCCCTTACTACTTTCTTTACACATGGCAATTTAATCTGAAGTACATCCGTCGAGGAATAAGAAACAGATGTTGGAAGAGCCTTGCATGTACTTCCTTTTTGAGGTTCTTTTCTTCTTCTATTATGCAAGTTAACTCCTGAGCATGGAGGTTGGTCTACTGGAGTATCTGCTTCATTTGATGTTTTGTCTATCACTGGACTCAAAACTTTTGAACTCATTCCTTTTGCTGAGACATTTTTCTTTAGTTTTTCATTATGGAGTTGATGCAATATGCATGAAAAAATGGATTCCAAAATATTTTCTTTATTCTGGCTAGACCTATGTAGTTGCTTCGCCTTCAGTTTTTCAGAAACAATTGTTTTCTCTTCATTTAATCTTAATAGACTATCAGTTAACTTTGATTGCTCTTTTCCCCATGGATTTACATATAAATTTATAGAAATTCTTATATCTTCCTTCCTTGTATTTCCTGCCTGTGTTATCTGAAAATGGTTATCCCTATTTGGGCAAGATACAGAATCCATTACACTTTCAGGAATGTCATCTGTCTTCGCCTTTCCTTTCTGCACTGCAGACATATTTTGCTGGGCTGCCAGATTGGTATAAAGAAACTTCTGTCCTTTTGAACCTTGTAAGATATCCGTTTCTTTTATATCTTCTCTTCCCAACAGAGGTGAAATATTTTTTTTGTTAGTGTACATATCTTCCTCAGCTACCTTTCCTGTGTTTTTCAAATGAGGAGGTTCCATAATGGGGTAGGGAACAGACCCCAGATTTGTCATTGAAATACTTCCTTGCTTTGGCACTTCTTGCTCCTTGCAAGTCTTCTGTGGAGAAGCATCCAACTCTGTAAGAAATGTATTCTGTCCTTTTGAACGTAACGAAGCATCGGTTTTCTCTGATATTACTCTCTTTTCCTCTGACATTTCTCTCCCGCATGGAATTGAAACCGAACGTTCAACGACGTCTACATCATCTTCCTTCGCTCTGTGTGCAACAAGGAATCCACATTCTGTATGTGTTCTAATTCTTGGGATGTCGAACCTAGGGTAATCGATTTCCCTCTTCTGGGAAGCTAGACCAGGGTATACTTCTCTTTCCAACGTTACTCCTGTTTTCACCTGGTCAAGCTCCTTCTTCACTTGGTGGCTAATCATGAACTGATCTCTACACTGTGGGAGAATGTCTAGTAAAACGGTTTGGCGATTTTCTTTTTGTGCTCTAATGCATTGTTTCAGTATTTTGATATTTCTTGATATAGCATTCTTAATATCAGTACACTCTGAAGATGACCTTTCTCTTTTGTTTAGTGATTTCTCTAGCTGTAGCTGTGGAGGGATGTATATGGAATTTCTTGGCCTGCCCTTCTCTCTTTTTACTTCTGTAAATTGTTTAATTTGAGATGAAACAGATCCAGAATCATAAATGGTGCTCAGAAATAAATCTGTTACAGTTTTGTCTTGCTGGAACTCCTTCTTCTGCTTCTTGATGTTACGTGTTTGTTCCTTTTTGTTTCTTCTGGTCCTGCATCCTATAGTATGAAACAGCTGGGAAACAGGTGGCTTCTTTGCCTTCAATTTTATCCGTTTGGTATGCATAGTGTTTTTCACATCTGCTGTTTTTGCCTTAGCTTTATGTTTTATTATTTGAAGATATACAGGTGTGCTGGCATAAGCAGACCTAGTATTTGCTTTGTTTAGGGCGTTTCCCTCTTCGGAAGACTCTTCATAGATACCCCAGGTCCTAGGTGATGGCTTCATTTTTATGTGTGAAAAAATAGGCATAGAATCATATACGGATTTGAAGTCCACATATAATACAGTTTTCTCTCTCGTTCTGTCTATCCTATTTCTCTGTTGCTCATAATTACTTAAAGCAGCATGACTGGTAGCAGTAAGTGGTTGTGAAATCACTAGCTCCTCAGTTGGCAACTCCATATGTGTTGGTTGTGCGTGACGGACCCTTGATACTCTGTCTATCCCTATTTTGAATTCGCTTTGCCTTTGGATGTCAGGGGTATCCGGCGTGAAGTCAATGGTATTTGGAAATGTATTAGCCACATTTTTATCTTGCCTCATCTGTTTCATTTTGGTTTTTAAATTGGATCCAGGTTTATTCCTGTGTTTTGTCATTAACTGCCTTCTGATTTTAAGTATTTGTGAAATTGCCAGTTCCTTTTTCTTCATAATTGAACATTTGATATTCAAGGTGATTTTCTCTTCTAATAATTGTACTGTGTTTATCTGGCTTTCAGAGTCAGATAAAATAGGTGTGAAGAGATCTAAAGGCCCCAAGAAAGTTGTGGCTGAGTTTTCCCCTAACTCTGCCTTTTCCTCTGTAGTATGCTCATACAAATTTTTGTGCAGTGTTCTGTTATATAGAGTGCTCCCTGCTGTTGTATCAAATGAGTGTTTGTCAATCACTGTCTTGGGTGGTGGAATCTCAGTTCCCTCAGCCGCAGGGAGTGATGCATCCACCACACTTTCAGTCCACTGGCTTTCTTTCATCTTGTACTGAAATGTGTATCCCTTTTTCTTTCTATGGCTTCCTGTAATACACCTTGTGATATTAAGCAATTGTGAACTTGGTCGTTTCTTTGCCTTCAAAGTTACGTGCTTGGGGCTTATTATACTTCTCTTGCTTACAAACCCTAACATAAAGCTCTGGCTTTTGGGTACTGATGAATCAAGCCTGGAAAAATCTGAAGGATTTAGGACTGTTCTTACTAAGTCATTTTGATTCCATGCATTTTTCCCCAAAATAGGGCTATCCCATTTTCTCCTAGGATTTCCACCCCTTAGAGTGCCACATTGTATTGAACCAATCTCCGATTTCCTTGTTTTTGGCAATGGAGTCTTTAGACCTTCCATATATTTTATTCCTTCTTGAGTAGGAAGACTTTTTTTTGCTGTTTCAACTTGAAGAAAATTCATCACGTGTCTAGAAACAGGCTCCAAAACAGTTTCTCTAAAGCATTTTTCTTGTCTCCTCTTTTGGACTGTACAAGGCAAATTCAAAGTCCTTCCGACTTCTGCATTATTCAGTTCAGATTCTGACTGGTAAGAACCAGGATTTTTGATTTGATGGGCGCCGAAGCTGTGGTGTTGCCCGTAGAGTGAAACAGAATCCGATAACATTCTTTGGATATTTTCGTCTTCCTTTTCATGCTGCACATCCATTTTCCTTGTGTTGCTGGGTCTGTTTTGTGTACTAGTTGAGCTGGCCTTCCATGCTTCCCCATCACATGGTGATTTCCTTGGCTTCGCAGAGATATGGCTGTGCAGATTTACTCTTAGTTGATCCACCTCTGCCTTTGATGTGCTTTGCATTTCAAGATCTATTTTGTTATCAGTAGAAACAGGTGTGGGAGACAAAAATGCATTAGCTATACTTTTATTTTGTTGCATATCTTTTATTGTAGATTTGAAGTTGCAGTCCTGTTCCTTTCTACAGTAGAGATGATCACGTTCAGTGATATGAAGCATCTGTGAACAAAGCGGCTTCTTTGCCTTCATGCTTATACATTTGGGACCCATGAGATTTTTCCTTCCTGGAAACTTTAACACCTTTTCCTGCCTTATACAGTCAGAAAAAACAGATGTTGTGGACATCGTTAGTAAATATCTTTGCAACTCTCTATGTTTCCTGGCAATGTGACCACTCATTTTCCTCCTAGAGCTTTTATCACCTGAATCTCCAAGCACTGAGTTCCCTGATTTGGTAGATGGGATATTTTGATCAAGTCTGTGCTTCACTACCGTTTGAGTTTTTATGCCTTCCCCCTCATCTTCAGGTTGTAGGGAAACTGCAGTGTGAACACCCAGCTTCCTTGCAGGGCTTGCATCGGATTTGGTACTACACTCTGCTCCATCAGTTGAAAAGTAGTCCAACACTGCTTTCCCTGATTTTAGACATGGAATGTTTTGACCGATTGTATGTGGTATGTCTTTTTGTGGTGGGACATTCTTCCTCAGCTCTTCAGTTCGAAATGGAATCAGAGAACAGGTAGACTCCAATTCATTTTCTGAAAACAGTGTTTGTCGCTGCACTTCCTGCTCTGTAATAAACATATTTTGATCTTTTCTCCTTCCTGTACTACACAGGAAACGTAGCCCTGCCTCTAATAAAACTCCAGTGCCTTCTCTTTCTTTGCCACTTTGCCATCTTGATTCTGATGTGTTGCTTGAGTTGCTCCATTTATTAGAGGAATGTGGGCACAGTTTTTCTCCTTCATGTTGTCTTAGCTGTGTAATACTGCTTTTATTCCTTACTAGGTCTTTCTTTGCTTTTATTTTTTTAAGCATTTTGATGGCAGGTGAAACGGGTGTAGGTGAAACAAAAGTGTTCACAAATATATCTGACATACCTTGACATATTTCTGTGGCCGTGTTTCCCAAGACAAAGTTCTGTTCCTTTCCATGGCCAAGAGCAGCAGACCTAGCCATGTGGATTGTCTTTAAAACTGATGCCATCTGTGCTTTCCCCATTCTTGACTTGGGGATTTGTGCTGCCTTTCTACACCCTCTAAATTCAGATGAAGCTGGCATGGATAAATCCAAAAATGTCAAGATTCTCCCTTGTAAATCCTTTTGCCATCTTCTCTTTCCCTCTGAAATAGATCTAGCAAGTTCCTTTCCAGGGCCTCTTTCAGATGGGGTGTCACTCTGCGTTGTAATAGTTAAAGATTCACGAATGGATTTCCCTAGGTCTGGAGACAAAATCTTTGGGCTCTTTGCATATTTTAAGCCTTTCCGTGCTTTCCTTCTTTTTGGTAGCTTCTCAAGTGGAAGTGAATCCAAGATAGTGCAAGAAACACAATGCAGTACGCTTTGTGTGAAAAGTGTTTGTTGCTGCAGCTCCTGAGCTGTATTAAGTGGTTCTGGGATGTTTTTCCTTGCTGAATTCTCCAATTCTAGTTCTGATTTCACACAGTGAGTCTCCTCCATTTGACCAGCAATGAAACTGAAGTGCCGAGAACTCCATGGGGCTGCTTCTTCACGTTGGCCTTTGACCTCCTTCATGCCTCTAGAGGCACGGCCCCTCCTGTCACTGGAAATGGCACAGCTGGCCCTCTTTCCATCTCGTGATTGCTCTTTCTGTTGCTGTTCATGACTAAATCTCATTGTCCATGACATGTCTGACTCTTTTATTCTATTATGCATTTTTAAGTCAAGTGAAGCAGGAATGGGAAAGGAGATGGCATTTAGGGTTGTGTCTGCCACAGGGTTACCTTGTTTCATCATGATACTGAAGTTGCATTTGAATTGCCTTCTGCGCCTTGGTATACCATGTTTTGTTTTATTAAGTGTCTGGGAAATCGGTGTCTTTTTTGCCTTCAAAGTTACCCATTTGAGACTCATTTTATTTCTCTTCTCTATATATTTTAATTTGTTTCTCCTTCTTTTCAATGCAGGTAAAGCAAGTGTGGATGAATCCAAAGACTCTAGAATCGTTGCTGGTAATTCTTGTGCTAATCCTTCTTTTTTCTCTGCAATAAGATCTTCCAGTACCCCAGAGTATTTTATATGAATTAAAAGGTCAATTATCTGTGATTTCAGGGTCTTCGGAGGTAAGTTTTTTAGACAACCATTCCCTGAGATATTAAATATTGGTGAAATTGGCATTTTCCTTGCCTTCATAATTACACATTTGGGACTCATTTTATTTTTTAAGGCTCTACATGTAAATGTCTTTCTCTGCCTTTTCGATCCAGACAGACCGGGTGTGGAGACCTCCAAAGACTCCAGGACAGTTGCCTGTAGATCTGTTTTATACACTGCATCTTCCTCTTTACCATGATGGTACAGTTCCCCCATATGGTTCCCAACACTTGGGACACTGCCCTTCATTGATTCCATTAAAACTTGGCCAATTAGTGAGTCCTTTGACATTAGAGGAGGAAGCCTTGAACTTGATATATATATTGCACCATTTTGTGCATGGTGGCTTTTCTTTGGCTCCTCTTCCTGCATTGAATCTGTAGGCTGCATTTGTTGTGGGATATTTTGTTCTGTAACAAAGAGAATTTTCCCACTTCCTTGGCTTTCTGATTGATGAAGGTCAAGCTCCTTCTGGCCTGAACAGAATTTGAAATGCTGGCTGTACTGTGGAATTACTTTTAATGTCTCCTGTTCACTATGGTCTTCCTCCTCATCTTGAACACTGTTTTCTTTGGTGTCATCTGAAGTAATATTCCCTTCATGTGGTGATATTGCTTGCTTTATTTGTTTAGCACTGAGACTTCTTTCTCCTAGTGTATCTTTTTCTCTTTCTATCTTGTTATAAATATGGATGTCAGGTGTAATAGTCATGGAAGAATACATTTTAGCTGCCATTTTTTCACCATGATCCATCTCATTCATTTGGGTTGTAGGGTTACATCCCAATTCTTTTCTATGGTTTGGGCTAGGAGCACCCTTGATATTGAAGATGTTTGAAACTGATGGTTTCTTTACTTTTAAAAGTCCATGTTTGGTATTCTCTGAGGTTTTCTTGTCTGAATATTCAAAATTTCTCTTCCTTTTAGGTGTAGATAAAGCAGGTAGGTAGAAATCAAAAGTCACTGTGTCTTTCTTTTCAATACCACCAGCCTGTTCCTTTTGGTGATTTGCATCAGATGGGACACCATATTCTCTTGAAGAAAAAATGATCTCATCATTCTTCGTTTCCTCTGACTTTGGAGGGGAAAACCTAGCATAACTCTCTACCTTTCCAAATTGAAGCTGATCCAGTATGGGGTATGAAGCAGAACCTAAAACAGTTTGGGTGCCATGTATTTGTGGTTGTACCTGAAGATTTTGACTTTGTGGTTGTTTCAGTTCCTCATCTGATTTGACAAGGTCAAAATTCTCCTGATATGCATTGAATATGAAGCATTGGCTATTCTCTGGAGCTGGTGACACTTCATGTTTCCCTTCTTCCTCTTTCCCATATTTCATACTGTTAGATAAGGTACTCACAGTGTGATCTGGGCAACATACTTTTCCTCCACTTAGCAATTTCTCCTGCACTAGCTGCATATGATCAAGTCCTGTTGCTCTCTGCATATCTGTCTCTACATTTAATCCACTACTCACTTTGTTGTTAGGCAACATAGACATCCGGGACTGAACGATACTGAGAAATGCAACTGCCACATTTTTATTTTGCTGTGGCTTTTTCATCTTTGTTTTAAAATTGCAGTGTAGTCCTTTGCTCTGCGTGCCTTTAAGCATATGTGAAACTGATGGCTTTTTCCCCCTAATAGTTGTATATCTGTGATTTGCTGTTATTTGCTTCCTTGCTAATTCTAATGTGTTTTTCCTTCTTTCAGATTTAGAAACAAAGGGCTCAACAGAACCAGAAGAATGCAGGCACGTCACTTGCAAATCTTTTAGTAACTCTGAATCGTTTTCCACAAAATAAGAATCTAGTACCCTTTTAGGGTCTGCACCAGATGGTGGAAAAAGTTTATCAAATGATGAGGTCTCTGCTTTGGGAGGTGGAATCTTAGGACTCAGAGGGGCTGTTAAGGCATGTTCTGTTTTGCTGGTTTCCTGGAGTTCCTCAGCTTCTCTAGGACCCATCTGGAGGCCGGTCTGCAAAGCAGTTTGTGCAAACCACATCTGGTGCTGCACATCTTGGTCATTAATAGACTGCTCCTGTGTTAAACTGTCCAATGCTGGGTCCCGTTCGTCAAGGTGGGTCTCCTCCCCTTGACACGCATTGGGCCAGAGATGCTGGGTATGCTGCAAAGCTGCTTCTAGCGAAGTTTTTTGCTCCACTTCCTCTCCATCTTTCGCTTTTTCTTCTTGGTCATGGAATGCACTACACTTATCAAAGAAATCGACATACCGTGGTCTCACTTCCTCTGCTAATTGCCCTTGCTTTAACTGAGTGTGACAGAAACCATTTGTCTCTCCTCGTAATCCGCTATGCATGGGAGAAAAAAGGCTATTTATAAAGTCGTATACCAATCCATTAGCTTGGTTGATCTTCTCCAACTTGGCCTTCAACTTGGAGTCCAATTTCTTTCTATGACCTGTGCTATTAAATTCTTGTGAAACTGACGGCTTCACTGTATTCGTTGGTGCAGACTTGGGCTCCACCGGACATTGTTGTGTGTGTGAGAACTGTACTCTGTTTTTATTCACTTTTGACTGAGTTAAAACAGGCATGTGGCAATTAAAGGTCTCTGAATAAATTGCTGGTAAATCTTTCGGTACTTCTGCCTTTGTGTCTGCAAAAAAGTAACCCATTTCCCTTGTATCATTTCCATAATCTAAAACATCATTTTCTCTTGTTTGGTTTAAAGGGTCTCTAATCAGTGACTTTTCTGATGTTGAAAGAGGCATCTTCGCATCTGCGGTGCATATTAAGTCTGCTTGTGTTGGTAGGCTTTTCTTCATATGCTCAACATGAAACAGATCCATTATCGGAGTGTAAACAGACTCCATAAGGCTTTCTCCGGATGTAACTGGTTGGGGCATTTCTTCCTCTGTTCTGAGCCCCTTCTCTGGATTTGCATTCAATCCGAAGCTCCAGGGATCACGAAGGACTGTTTCTGGTCGAGCTTCTTTCTCCTGTCTCACTGCATCCCGCAATTTAGCTTCTTCTAGCCCGTTTCCAAAGTTATTTCCTTTCTTAATAAAACTGGAATACTTTTCTTCCCTTTCATCCTCTGATTCCTCTTGGTTTAACTTGGTATGGCTGTGATTCTCCGTGACTCTGCTGTGTGTTCTAATATGAGGCACAGTAGACATGTGAGGGTAAGCAATATTCACAAGCACGTCAGCCACAATTTTATCTTGCAGTATCTGTTCAATTGTGATTTTAAAATTGCCTCTCAATCTTCTCCGAGGACTTGGCATACCATGCCTACTGATATTAGACATCAGTAAATTTGCTGGCTTCTTTACTTTGATAATGACTGGTTTGGGACTGAGTACCGTTTTTGCTCCTGACAATTTTCTTCTGATTTTCTGCCTTTTGAAAGATGATAAATGAAGCATGTGGATGATGAATGACTCGAGGGCAGCTTCAGGTAAAACTCGTTTTAAGTCTTCCTTTTCCCCTGCAGTGTGATCATCTGGTGTCTTTCTGGGGCTTCCACCAAATGGGATATCACGTTCTGTTGTATCAATGAAAACTCCAGCCACTGGTGAGTTCTCTAGCCCCGTAAGAGGATTCTTCAGATCTGCAGTCTCTCCGCCTGTAGGTCTGTCTGTGCT
Source organism: Paradoxurus hermaphroditus (assembly GCA_004024585.1). Taxonomy (NCBI): domain Eukaryota; kingdom Metazoa; phylum Chordata; class Mammalia; order Carnivora; family Viverridae; genus Paradoxurus; species Paradoxurus hermaphroditus. The sequence continues at coordinate 62,386 of PITB01009187.1, forward strand.
TTGCTTTACCTGAACTTGAAATGGATCCACCGTGGGGCATGAACTAGTCCCAATTGTTTCTAGAGAAAAAGTTTGTGGTTGTATCTCTTGCTCTTTACTTGGGGTTTTTCTACCACCCGAACTGTCCTGTTTTATTGCAAATCTGACATATTTAGGCTTCTGCTCCAGTTGCAGGCTGACTCTGAAATCTTGTTTCAGTTGGGGAACTGCTTCTTGTAAAGTTTGTTCCTCATCCTCTCTGTCATCTTCTTGTGCCTTTTTAAATATACATCTCTCTTCAATGTATTTTCCATCTGAGGCTTTCATTTCATCTGGTAATTTCTCTTGCTCTACCGAGACTACATGACTAAACCCTGTTCTTGATGTATCTGTCTTGGCTTTTAATCTGCTATGCATCTCCATATCGGGTGGCTCAGAAATGGTGGTGTTAGTGGCATTGTGAAACGTAGCAAATATTCTTTTATCTTGCATATTTATGTTGCTTCTAGTGTTACATTCCGGTCTCTCACGTTCACTTAGGTTATCACATTCTGTAACATGAAGTATTAAGGGTTTCTTTTCCTTCATAATTAAATTTTCTGTACTCTCTTGGGTTTTTACAATTGCTAATTGCTCACTGCTTTTATGCTCTTTAGTTCCTAGTGAATTGAGCAAATCGACCTCTGAAGTTTCCAGAACAATTTCCAGAAAATCTTTTTGCATTTGTATATTTCTGATTGGAAAGCACCTTAGTGTTTCTGGCAAAGTAGTTGGCAACTCCTCTCCACTTGAAAGTGTAAGATGGGAATTCTCTGTGCTTTTTAGGTCTTCCTGTGTCTTTCCTCTTCTGTTTGATTCCATTTCAGGAGAGGAAGCAAATTTTTGCCAAGGTTCAGATATAGTTTCTTCTAAAGGTGCCTCATGCTTTGGAATATGCAGGTCAGATGTTTTTTTACTATTGGGGGCATGGAACTCAGCAATATCAGTTTCTTTTTCTTGTGTAATTGGGTCTTTAAGAGACTTTTTATTCTTCCATTTTGTTTCTATTAATGAAGAACAAGGTGCTTTTTGTTGAAAAGTATTGACCACGAAAGACTGTAATAGCCAGGGTGGAAGCTTTGCTGAAATGCTTTTTCGTCCTTCATTTTCTCTGCCGTGCTGCTTTATATTTTTAGCATTGCCTAAGGTTCCTCTTTGCTCAACAGACCCTGCACAATTGACATCCTCTGACTTATTTTGCTTCAGCAGAGAATGTCTACATCCTGTTACACCTGGCATGACTTTTACTAGTTTTTTTCTGGAATACTTCTTAATATATGGAGGAGCAAGCTTGGAAACATAAAGAAGATCCAAAGCTATATCCGACACACCTTTCCTTTGATGTAATTCTTTCTTCTTAGCATTATACTTGCATCCTAACTTGCCAGGTTTTGAAGTGTGGCATACTGTGACTTGAAATACCCATGGAGTTGGTGGTTTCTTTGACCTTTGAGATGAAACTTTGAGACTAAGTTTGCTTTTACTGTGTAATGCTTTTCTCCAGTTTTTCTGCCTTTTAAGGGTAGGTGAAAGAGGCACTGAGCTATATACAGAATACTGGTTTAATTCTGAAAAATCAATTTGTTTCTGGCCCTCTGGCTTTATACTCCTTATTTGTAGCATCTCTTCTGCAAAAGAATTTGGACTTACAGTTAAAACTGGAAATCTGGCATTCTTAAAAATAGCATTTTGCCCCTTCACTAAATGTTTAATCTTGTTTGGATCTTCAAACCAAACAGAATATTGGGCCTCATGTAAGTGTTTTTGATCAGACTCTAGGCCCTTGATTGAATCTTGAGTCTCAACAGAATATGGGACATTGACCAAATGTTGACTTTGGCCCACTTGGGTCTGGAAGGAGTCTTGTGTGCTGCTGGAAAGTGGCTTCCTAGTCAAATCTTGAGGCAGAGCAAAATATCTGGCCATGATATCAGGCTGGCTGCTGACTGATTCTTGGCTGTTAACAAATCGTTGGGCTTGACCAGTAAATCTGGCTTCACAAAAACCTTGATTCTGAATAGCATTTTGTACTGGAAAGGAATCTTGTGCTTGGGCAGAAATATCCATTCCAAAGGAATGTTGATTTTGAATCAAGGACTCCTGAGGTCTTGAGTGTGGAAAAGTAGTATTACTCTCTAATGTAGTTTTGGATTTTAAAGGAATTTGATTTCTCACATTTTCTTCCAGAAGACTGACTTGGTCTCTGGAAAGAAACAGGTGGGCAGGAGGACATGGTGCCATATCTAGATCTTCACTTTCTCTAGAGATGCTAGAACTTCTTGAAAAGTTAAAGTCAGAAGAAAATACTGGATTTTTATTTTTGTTGGTTTTCATTATTGAAAATAATTTCTTTGATGAAAATTGTACTGTTTCATGTTCATTTTCAGGATACTCTCTTTGGCTTAGGAAAAATTCCTTTCCTTCTGAATGAAACAGTGACAAAGATGAGCTAGTCCCTTTTGAAGATGGCATATGACTTTCACTAAAGTAATTTACTTGATATTTACTTTCATTGGTACCTGACCATATTACTTCAGCTGCTGGTGAAACTCTGTCTTCAAAGTTACCTTCATTTTCTTCAGTTTTAAGTGATGAACTAGTTGTTCTTTCTGAAAAATCATCAACTCTGAATCTAAGAAAACAGTATGTAAATGAGTTGTCACTTAGGACATATTTCAAACAAGAACTCTCTTCTAGATTTAAGGTAACTCAATATAGTTTAAGAAAACATAACTCAATATAAAGATGAATTGAAAAGTCATTATCCACAGTACAGAATAATTCACAACCTAGTTCCACTCATTTAATAAATCAATCCACTGACAATGTGAAGTAAATTATTTTCATTTCTCAGAGAATGAGGGCATTTATCTCTAAAATATATCCCAAAGTCTATTTTTTAAATTTATTTATTTATTTTGAAAGAGAGAGAGAGAGAGAGAGAGAGAGAGAGAGAACACAAATGGGGGAGGGGCAGAGAGAGAGGGAGACAGAGAATCCTAAGCAGGCTCCGCACCATCAGCATGGAGCCTGACACAGGGCTTGAATTCACAAACCGTGAGTTCATGACCTGAGCCGAAACCAAGAGTTGGATGCTCGACCAACTGAGCCACCCAGGTGCCCCCCAAAAGTCTACTTTTGACAGCAAAGAGTCAAGCTTGCAGGTTAAGATTACAGTAAAACCTTGGTTTGTGACCATAATTTGTTCTGGAAACATGCTTGTAATCCAAAGCACTTGTATATCAAAGCGAATTTCCCCATAAGAAATAATGGAAACTCAGATGATTCGTTCCTCAACCCAAAAATATTCATACAAAAATGATTACAATACTATAATATAATACAAAATAATAAAGGAAATACAAAATATAAAGAAAAATAAACAAATTAACCTGCACGTACCTTTGAAAACCTTCATGGCTGGTATGAGGGAGATGAGAGGAGGGTTATTGTGTAAGACAACTTTCACTGTCACTGATGGTATCACTGCTACCTATTGGCTCAATGGAATATTTTGCATGGAGCCATTGTACATGCTCCCATGGGTGTTGCCTACAGTACAGTATTAATAAGCTCTTGTCATAGACTGTATTGAATGTAACTGGCACTAAGGCAGCAGAGGAAAGGGTCTCTGTCTATCTGCAGGCAGTCTGCCCTAGAATGAAGCAAAGCATTCCTAAGCTTACTGTTGTATGGAAAAGCAAAGGACTGTCCTTAGGTGCTTTGAAATGACAAAAAAATACACTAGTGCCAGTTGTGGGCACCTTCCAATGTTTTGAAAAATCACTGCTTTCTGCCAAACACTGCAGCCTAAGACCGAGCATCTGAGCATGGGAGATGATCACCCACAAATCCCGCAGAGAGAGAGAGAGAGAGAGAGAGAGAGAGAGAGAAGAACCGTTGGCTCAGTTGTGATCATGTGACATCGTTGTGATGTACTACTAGTATTGCAAGACATCGCTCTCTTATCAAGTTAAAATGTATTAGCAATATTTGCTTATCTTGTGGAACACTCACAGACCAAGTTACTCACAATCCAAGGTTTTATCGTATATCCTTTTACAAGAAATGTCAGTTTGTTTTGGTTCTCTGTATGAAAGTTTTGACGAGAATAAAAATATTCTTTTTTTTAAAGGTTATTTTTATTTATTTTGAAAGAGAGAGAAAGTGTGCATGTATGACAGCAGGGGAGGGGCAGAGAGTGAAGGAAAGAGAGAATCCCAAGCAGGCTCTGCGCTGTCAGCAAGGTGCCTGATGTGGGGCTCAATTCCTCGAACTGTGAGATCATGACCTGAGCTGAAATCAAGAGTTGGACACTTAACCAACTGAGCTACCCATGTGCCCAAGATTAAAAATATTCGTATGGAAATGTAGCATAACCGTAGAATGTCTAATACCATAAACAGCTTATTATAACAGATTATTTTAACAGCTGTTTATTTCTGATTGAGAGAAAAGCCTACATTTTAGGTGACTGCTTCTCAGGACAATTTTGGATTGGAATAATGATCACGGACATAGACTCTCCAACATCTATTCTATATCAAATGATTAGACTAAGTCTAACATAGTAATCTCATTTCCATTTCCAAGTAATTAGTTTAGGGATGACATGAACTAATCCTAGCATAAGACAAAGATTTGTAAGGACTTATGCAGAACGCTGCCTTGTTCCTAAGAAAGACACAGAGAAAAATGGCCTTTTACTTCCTCTGGACATTGCTGTTCTGATTTTGAAACTCTGATAGCCACTTTCCACTCACCTCAAGATAAAACTAACACTGAGAAAGGCAAAGGGAGAGATACAAGGCCTTAATGAACTTGTTGTGCTACTGCATCCAATTCTGCAGCCTATTCTACCCTCAGGATTTCCCATTAGATAATACTATAAATTCTTTTAGTATGGCAGTTTGAATTATGGTTTTCTGTTCCCTGAGAATTAAAATACCCTAACAGACACAGGAAGGATATATAAGCATTCTGGGTAACTGAGTGACCCCAATAAGTTATACCAGTGTCCAGACATAATTAGGAGAAAATTTCATCAGGACAAGAATGCGATTATTCACTTAAAGTAGAACAAATAGTGAAAATATAAGACATACAAAAAATTAATTTCTGCATGTTTGAGGAAAAAGAGGAAAGCTTAAATTAAATGCAAGACAAGTATTTCAGCAAAAATACTGTGTTTTTAAACATAATAACACAATGCTAGATAATTCTCATATGTTGAGCCAACCGTGCATTCCAAGAAACAATCTCACTTGGTCACAGTGTATAATCCTTTTAATGTGTGCTGGTTTGGGGTTGCTAGCATGTTTTTAAGGATTTTGCTTCTCTATTTATAAGGGATATGGGTCTGATACCCATCTTGTACACCAGCCCTACATACTCTCCTCTGGGTGAGCTCCCAGGCCGTCGTATTCTCCTGGTTTTCCTACTAACTCACTGGTGGCTCCTTCTCACTGTCCTTTGATGGCTCTTCCTCTTCCTCTGGACCCTTTGAAGTGTCTTAGGGCTCAGTCCTAGCTCCTTTTCTCTTCTCACAGTCCATTTGAAATCTCATCCTCCCTTGTAGCTTGGAATATTGTCCATGGCCCAAACATTGCCAACAACCCCCAAACTTATCTCTACCAGACATCTTTCCCAAACCACTTACTCAATATCTCCATTGGATATCAAATTAATATCTCTAATTCAACAGATACAAAACGAAATTCCTGATCTCCCCATCAAAACCTGCTCCACCCAGAGTTTTCTTCATCTGGGTTTTTGACAATTGCATCTTTCTACATGCTCAGGCCAAAACTCTCAGGAGTCATCTTTGCCTCCTCTCTCTCCCACATCCACACCCTATTGACTCTACTTTTCTAAGCATATCCTGAAACCAACCACTTCTCACCACCTGCACGGCTACCACTCTGGTATCACTCACCTTTATCTCTCACTTGGATCATTTTCAGATAGCCTGCCCTCTGCTTAGACCCTTGAACGAATATAGTCTACTTTCAACAGGCTGAATAATCTTTTAAACATATAAGACAGACAGGGGTGCCTGAGTGGCTTAGTAGGTTAGACGTCCAATTCGGTTTCAGCTCAGGTCATGACTTCATGGTATCATGAGTTTGAGCCCCACATCAGGCTCTGTCTGGCAGTGTGGAGGCTGCTTGGGATTCTCTCTCTCCTTCTCTCTCTCTCTGCCCCTCCCCTACTCATGCTGTCT
>PITB01009188.1:0-68646 GCA_004024585.1 Paradoxurus hermaphroditus
ACACACACACAGGCACACACACAGGCACACACACACAGGCACACACACTGCGTGCATCTGAGAGCCAGTTGCTCAACATTGGCCAGCACGGCCCGGCGTCCCCTCCCCCCACACGCTCTTCCCCGGATCTAAGAATAAATTTCCTGGTATCAGCGCGGGGAGTAATGCCATCCAAGTTTCGAGCATCTCGGTGAAGGAGCCATTGTCTGGCCTTGGAAATCTTCCAGAGACAGAAACACACCGACTGGCCCTTTTCCTGGCGTGCCCGGGCCCGGGGCTCGCCGGCGGCCGCGGCGCTTCATCGAAGCTTCAGAGAGGAGCGCATCTCGGCAGCCGTGGGCGTGGGTCTGTCTGCGCCACGGCGGGCGTCTGTCTAGCCAGCCCTCGTACCTTCTACAGCCAGGCGGACGCCTGCTGCGCAAAGACGTGCCCCCGGAAGTGGCTCACGGGTGCCAGCCAGGTTTCCGAGCTGGAAGCCGGTTTGGAAAGCCCCTTCTGGGCCTGCCTTGGGCGCGGCTTCGGGACCCCCGAGGAACCCAGTCTCACTTCTGGATTTCGCCCCATGTCACGCTCGCTCCCCCCACCCCGCACCAGCGTCCACTTTCCCCAAAATGTTCCAAACAACCTGTGCCCGTCGGTAGCGGGAAAACCCAGCCCCGGGGTCACGATGGGACGGCGCGGAGGACAGTGGCCGGAAAGAAGAAGTTTCTGAAGAACTGGAGAACGTTTCTGAGCCGAGGCCTGCTCATCCGACCGCCTGCGGGTGTTTGTCCTGACTCGGACCTGTGCTTCTCTCCCCTGCCGGAAAGGTTTTCTTACACACACAGACACACACACACACAGACAGGCACACACAGGTGCATACACACAGGCGCACACACGTGCACACATAGACATAGGAGTACAGGGCAATGGGTGGTGCGGGGCAGGGACGAGGGCACACGCGGCCCCGAACCTGCCGCCTCGGGCCCTCCCACGGTGCCTCCCGGCCCCTCGGGCCCCTCCTGCCGCGCCCTGCAGAGGCCTCTGCACTCTTCCCCGCTCTCCCCAGCCCGGCCACCTCGCCTTTGTCGCCGCACCTCCTGCACCGCTCCAGGCACCTATGGGGGCTTTCTGAGCAGAGGGCGACCCTGTCCTGCGCTCTCTGCCAGGAGCCCGGCGGGGCCGCCCAGGGTCGGGCGCGGCAGTGGCGGGGAGCCCGGGGTGGGGGCGACCCTCGTGCAGAGCGCCGGTGTGTGGCGCCGGGCAGCGGGAGGCCCAGCGCGCACAGATGGGCCAGGGCGACGCTGGGCTTGGCCGAGCCCTCTTCCTCCTCCTCCTCCTCCTCCTCCTCCTCCTCCTCCTCCTCCTCCTCACCCCTCCTCACCCCTCCACACGCCCCCGGCGACGGGCGCTGCTGTCAGATCCTACCCGCGGGGGAGCCACGTTTCGGCGGCACCAGCGTGAGGTGCTCTGGCCGCGTGTTCCAGGCTCTTCCAGGACGGGGAGGGAGGCACATAAACCCCGAGTCAGGCCACTTCTCCGATCTCAGGGGCAGACAGCGGGACGTCGGTCACGTCCTTCTCCCACGGCCTCGGCGTCCCCGCCGCGCGGCGGGCAGGGGGTCCCCGGACTCGTCACGGCCCCCGGGCGCCTCCGCTCAGCATGGGAAGGAGCGGAAAAGTCAACGCTGCCAAACGCGAAAGCCGCCGTGAATCCCAAAGTCGGTCCCGGCGGCTCTGCCCTGTGCGCGTCCTCCCCCGACGCCCCACCCGCCGGGCCCACCGCGCCCGGAGCGGATCCGAGGCCCAACTCCGATGCCTCCCAGGTGGCCCTTGGGGTGGCGACGCGAAGGGAAGCAGGGACTTCTCTGCGGACAGCCTGGGGCTTGTCCCCCCGCCCGAGTCCCGCAACCTGCTCCCCGCGGGGCGTGTGTGCTGGGCCCCTGGCGGCGGTCGGGCCACGGTAACGGAGACTCGGAGGCGCCTTGCCCTGACCCCCGACGGGAGGAGGCCTCGGAGCGCCACGCCGATGAAGTGCCCGGACGAGAGGCAGAGCCGGACGGCGTTTCAGAGAAGTGCGCCATCCGCCCCCGGGCGTTCATTAAGTGAAGGCGACGACTGAGGTCGTCGTCTGGTCGTGCGGCCATCTGACGGGAATCTGTCGTCTAAGGCGGTAGTGCGGAACTCGACGTGAGCGCGGAAAACATCGGTGGTTCTGAGGGAAAATCGCGGGGAAGCAATTGCTCAGATGGAGCGGGGGGCCGGGGGGCGCCTGAGAGCCGGCGCCTGCAAGCACCTGCTGTGTGCCTGGGGCGTGCGAGACCCCGAAGGGTCAAAGTTCGCAGGGCGCGGTCGGCGCCGAAGGGGAGGACGGCCCGGTTGGGACGCTGGGGTCACCGAACACGGCCTGCGTCTGCGGTGGGGACGTCATCAGAGCGAGGCTGGCAGCACCGAGCCCCCGTGAGGGGCCCCGCGCTGGCTGCACGGCCGGGACTGGGGGGAGGGGACAGGGGTCCGACGCTGGGGACACGCGGGACGCCGGGAGCTGTCTTCCCTGCGGCCACTGGGAGTTCGTCCGCGGTCCTGAATCCCTGCAGAATCGGCCCGTCTAGACACAGACTTTCAAACCGGCTTTCCCTTCTCCTTCTGGAACTTACTATTTAAAAAGTACTTGTTATACGAACAAGCTTGAGCTGCCTCCTCGAAATACCCGGACGGCGCTGAGATGACAGCGTTTGTTGTCACAGCTCTGGAGGCCGCAAGTCCCGGGTCCGGATGCGGGCCGACTCGGTCCCTGGAGAGAATGCCCCGACAGCCGCCCCCTTCTTCCTGCCGTCGTGGCCACGGGGGTACGGCCACTCCTCGGCGTCTCCCTCTGGGAGGACGGCCACGCGGAGGCCTCACTCGACCTTCGCTCTCCCATAGGGGCCCCTCCCCAAACCCAGCCATCACAGGGGCTGGAGCCTCCAAAAGGAATCTGGGGACACGGACCTGTAGTCCACAAACCCACGCAGAGCAAGACACGGTTTGAAGTTCTGAGTTTAGAATCCCTCCAAGAGGCCAGACCAGGGGGCCCTCCTGACGGCTGAGGTGAGGCCCCCCCCTCGCCGCCTACAAACTTGCTGATTTGTATCCGTCTATTGAGACAAATGTAACCATCGCTCGGTGTTTCTCAGCCTCACAAAGGGATGCATTTGTACATTTTGCCTCCTTTACAGCTGAGAGCAATCGTGTGCTCCTTCCTACCGAGGGGGGGGCGCTCTTCGGCGCTGGACTCGGGACCCGAACCCGGGGATTCAGACCCTGCTCGTTCTGCCTGGAGGTTTGGCTACATTTATCAGAGATATTCGCAGTGCTGCAGGGGTGAAGGCTGAGATTCTGGGAGCCGTTTGTGAGTCCTGATCCGAGGGCCACCCAGCGTGGGGGAGGCTGCTGCCCTTCACCGCTCCCTGCTCTTCCGCCTCCCCCCTGCACGGCCCAGGGCCACCGCGTGCCTCCTCCCCGGGGTCTGGCCGGAAGAGCGCTGGCTTCCTGATTAACAAAGGGCTTTTTCTAAAACGGTGGCTTGACGGCTGCAGATCCCTACCGCATTCCCAAAGGATGAGCAACGCGGCTCTGCTGACGGGCCGGGAAGCCACAGGGAAAACGGCTCCCAGGACACCTGCCAGAGCCCGCGTCCTTCATCCGTCTCAGGCCACGCCGGTCCGGCCACCGTGAGCACCCTGGGCCGTGGACGGGCCACCAGGCTGCGCCCGGTCCTCGGCCGCGTCGAAGCCATACCGCTTCTTCCGGGAGCCGGAGCAGAGGCTCAGACCTCCCGTGCCCCGCACCCTCCACCTCATGGTCTTCTGGAGGCTTCCACGCCTCCGCAGGCTGAGGTGGCCCCACACCACCCTGCGGTCACACCTCTCCCGTAGCCTCCACACTGCCTCCCAGACGCCTCTGCTGAAGCTGGATTCCTAACCCCCACCGGACAGCCGTGCTCCGCCTGCGGTCCCCCCCGCACCCCGCCCTCGGCCCCAGCCGTCCTCTGCGCCGTCTGACTGAGCTCAGAGGCTGCAGGTCATGATCTCCAAGTCCCTGAGTTCCAGCCCCGAGTCGGGCTCTGCGCTGACAGCTCGGAGCCTGGAGCCTGCTTCGGATTCTGTGTCTCCTTGCTCTGCCTCTACCCTGTTCATGCTCCATCTGTCTGTCTGTCTGTCTTTCTCTCTCTCTCTTTCAAAAATAAACACTAAAAAAATTTTTTTTAACTCACCCCTTGGCCCATCCACACACCGATATTCTGCAGCCTGAACCCGAGGACCTGTTCCAGGACAAATGAGCCAGACGCGAAGGGACAAATACTGTCTGACTCCACTCGTATGAAGGACCCCGAGGCGTCAGGGCCAGAGACACAGAGAGAACAGTGTGGGGCAGGGCTGGGGGACGGGGAAGGGGAGTCACTGCTTACAGGCGACAGCGTCACTTCGGGAGGAAGGAAAAGTTCTGCGGAGGGCCGGCTGCACAGCCCTGTGAACGGACTTAGGACTGCCAACTGTGCACGTGAGAACGGTCACGGGGGTAAACTCGGGGTCGCGAGCACCTTCCCACAAGAGAGTAACCACATGCACGCACACGCCAGACAGCCCCCGGGCCCGCCTACACCTCTGTCCAGTCCTGCGCCATCCCTGCCGTCCCTGCCCCATGCCCGTTCCTTCACCCCCAGGTCGCTGCCGCCATGTGGGCTAAGCTCCATCTCCGGGTGACAGGCTGCCTCTCCTGAAGTGGGGCGCCTTCCTCTGCTGTCCCAGAACATTCTCTGGGGCCCATGTCTGGTCGGGAGCAGGTGCTCACGTCCCAGAACATTCTCTGGGGCCCGTGTCTGGTCGGGAGTAGGAGCTCACGTCCCAGAACATCCTCTGGGGCCCGTGTCTGGTCGGGAGCAGGTGCACATGACCTAGAACATTCTCTGGGGCCGTGTCTGGTCGGGAGCAGGTGCGCATGACCTAGAACATTCTCTGGGGCCGTGTCTGGTTGAGAGCAGGAGCTCACGTCCCAGAACATTCTCTGGGGCCGTGTCTGGTCGGGAGCAGGTGCGCATGACCTAGAACATTCTCTGGGCCGTGTCTGGTCGGGAGCAGGTGCTGGTGCTCCTGTTTCCATGGCATCCTGGCTCTGGCGTGTACTTGCATGCTCTGGCCACAGCACAGGAGACACAGAAACTGCAGATGCCATTGTCCCTCCAGCTCCTCTGTCCCCTCCCCAATCCTCCTTGTTGTGACAGGCTGTGGGGTGCGGGGTGCAGGGAGGGCGGGGCTTGCGTTTCATTCTCGAGGACTTGGTTAAGATGCAGACATCTGCTCGGTGGCTGCAAAGGGCACTTGTGGGTGTTGCTTTAGCACAAGGAGACTTAAACTGTATCTGCTTGTTTATTTTGGAAACAACTGTTTATCTCATGCTCCAGGGAGAATTGTTATTTTGCTTCAGCAGATTTTGTCTGAGACCAGCTCGCTTTTGCCCTGGGCCCCTGGCCGCCGCCCTCAGCAGCTCTGGGAGACTGTTTCCTTCACTGAATGTTTAGGGCCAGCCTATTGCTTCTGTGCAGAAGGCAGACCGCGGGTGCCACAGCCTCCGGGGACAGAGCCTCTTCGGTCACGTTCATGTGTGCTTGACCTTCTTACTGCTTCCAGCCATGCAGCTTTTCCCAGAACACTGCGTCTCTGTTCGTGGCTTCTTGTGTGGCCTGTCCCCATCCCCCTCCTCCAGCCCCCACTCCCCGCCCCTCCCTCCCCACCCATCAGCCCCCACCCCTCACGTTAGGAACAACCTAAGGCAGCAGCTCCGTGCGCCTCCGGTCCCCTTCTCGGGTCTCAGCATCGCTGTCCCACGGGGCTGTCTTCATGGCGTCGAGGACGACGCGGACCTGGAGGAAGGCAGGGTCCTGGCCTCGGAGTTTGTGGGAGGCGGAGAGACCCAAGAGCAGCCGTGAGTCACCGGCACCGAGGGCGGTGCTCTGCGGACACGCAGCCCCCAGGGAAACGCAGGCGCGCCGTCCGTCGGGAGCAGCCGACCGCCTGACCCGGGGATGCACGTGTCGAGCTAAATTTCCAAACACAAGCGGACGACTGTCTGGCTGACCTGAGGCCCTGACAAGGCCAGCGTGGACAAACATCCTCGCTGTCCCCAGGCTCAGCTCCCCCTCCCGCGTCCCCCCCCCGCCCCCACCGGCTGCAGTGGAAGAGACTGAAGCTCGGTCAGACCAGAAGTGGCTCTCCTGGGCACATTTTTCAAAAATGGCACGTTTCCCAGAAAAGATTTTCAAGGGAATGTGTTGCCATGACGACTGCGAAGGAGGCAGAGGGAGGGCCACGGTCGGGTCGTGGGCCCTGGAACCACCCCTCCATCTCGGCTGGACAGCTCACAGGTTCCTCCTCTGCACCGGGGTCCCCCGGGGCACTGGGGCCAGCGGGAAGAGGGGGCCACAGAAACTTGGAGCAGGTCTGCTTCCTCCTGTCCCCCTTCAGTGAGCCGGCTGGGGTCCCGTGTCCACAGAGAGCAGGCAGGGACGGGCAGAACCGGAGGCTCCCCCTCAGTGAGCAAGGCCTGACGGTCCCATAAACCAGGAGGCCAGAAGGCCCCCACCCTCCTCGGAAGAGGCCAGACCGGGCCTCGCCAACTGTGTGAAGGCATGCTGAGCCCCCTTGCCCGTGCCAGTGGGGAGTCCGGTCACTCCGGGTCCAGCGAGCTGTCTGGGTCCCCCAGCCTAAGGCATGTACGCACCAGGGACTGACCCAGCAGGGCTGGCTGCTGGGAAATCCCAGGCCATCTCCCCTCAATCTTGTCTGCCAATGGACGTGGCCCTCTCCCGTGGACGTGGCAGGAGGAGACACAGTGACCACAGCCCCAGGTGCAGAAGGCTGACCTCAACCCTCTCCCAAGGGATGGAGTGAAATCACCAGCCACAGACGCTTTAGGTGCTTGAGATCCATGGGTCCCGGGCCTGCCCCTGGGCTCCCCGAACACCCAGATACACTCCACGGGGCCGTGACCATGCAAGACTCACTCCCGGGCCCCGGGATCAGCCGCCAGTCCCCCTGCACCCGTGACCTTCTAATCATACTGTTAAAAGGCACAGACGAGGAGCCTCCTCGAGAGGCCGCGTTCCTTGGGGAGCCCGGCGCTCACGCCCCCTTAAGACGGAAGAAAGCCTCAGAGCTGCGGCTTCCCCTCGCTGCCGCGGCTCTTCCTCGGGGACGCGCGGGGCAGCGTGTAGACGGTGAAGGCAATGGACTTCACCCCGCTGAAACCGGCTCCCCCGCTCTGGCCCCCCGGCCCTGAGGAATGTCATGTCACCCCACTCGCTGTCCCCAGGGCAGAAACCCCATGAGCTCAGGTGGCCTGGAGCCATGACCTTTCACCCCAGCCCTGGCTTGGCTGCAGCCCGAAATGTGACCCCAAGCTCTGAACCGGCCAGGGAGGGTCCCCGGGAGGCCTCGGGGGTGAGCCGTTCTCCTCCCGGGGAAACGGAAACACGCGGCAGACACCAAGGGCACTCCACACCCAAAAGGGTGCCGTCTGCGGGGCTGGGCGCCGGGGACCCCACACTCAGGGTCCCTGTGCTTCTCTCACGCACCCAGATCAGCCAGAACACTGCGTCTGATGAGTCTGGGTCTCCGCCTCGGGGGCACAGACAGGCCACGCCCCAAGAAAGTTTCGTTGTGAGGGACCCTCCCCTCCGATTCAGGCTGGAAGTGCTCATGCTAGCCACCACGGGAGAGGCTGGGGGCTCTGAACTGCGCCAACTGCCCAGACCAGGAAACACGGGAGGCCGCCCTCCTGGTCAAAGCATTGTCTAAAAGTACGAGAACCTTCCAAGTTTTCCATGGAGGCCTGGAAGGATCAGAAACGTGAGTTTAATCCAATGAGAGAATCATGCAGAGTTTAAACATTTAAGGAGCCCCATGAACGCACCAGACAGTCTATACAGAAACCGCACGCAGCAAAGGGACGAGTGTCCAGAGAGCACATCAACACACTCCACGTCTGAAGTCAGTGACAAAGGCCCAGGGCCACGTGGAGGTGGCTACAGAAGGACGGTTTCTCTAGCACAGGCTGACCAGCATTCACAGTCCCCAGGGGATCCGCCCAGCCATTCCCTGCTCTTCAGGGTTAAATACCAAAACCCACGTTGCTGCTCGAAGTGGTAGAAAATCAGATGTGGGAGATGACGGCACTCACGGGCCTGCTCGGGCATCCCGGTTCGTGTCAAAATAACCTTATAGATACATAGCCAGCTGGCCAGAGTTTGAGAGGCTTTCCATCCCCATTCCATGAAGCCAAACAGAGTTCATCTCATTCTCCATTGAGTGTGGAGAAGCGACGTGCTAGTCAAATTTCAGGCACTGTAATCTGTCTGCTCTTGTCATCACCATCACCATCACCACCATCACCACCATCAGTCACCATCATCACCATCGTTGCTATCACCACCATCATCATCACCACCACCATCATCACCATCGTCACCATCCTCATCATCATCTTACCATGACCGCCACCATCTTCACCAATCAGCACCATCACCACCATCACTGTTATCATCACCACCATCATCATCACCATCACCATCACCACATAATCATCACCATCATCACCACCAGCATCACTACTATCACCATCATTATCTTCATCATCACCATCACCACCATCACCATCACCACCATCACCATCACCATCATCATCACCACTGTCACCATCATTACCATCATCACCATCATCATATCATCACTTGAGAAGAGACTGCAAGACTTTCCAAAGCCCTCTCACTCACCATATCTTCTTTGCCATGTGACCTTACGTAAATGAAGTTCTCACACTGCATCTCTATTGAAGAAGAAGAAGAAGAAGAAGAAGAAGAAGAAGAAGAAGAGGAAGAAGAAGAAGGAGAAGGAGGAGGAGGAGGAGGAGGAGGAGGGGGAGGAGGAGGAGGACAAGCCTTAGCAGATACAATGTACTGACTCTCACCTCTGAGAGGCTCAAAGCCCTCAGTAACTAAAGGGAAGCCCGTTCAACAGTTGATATTCAACATTGACCGTTTTTCTGACGCTACCCTACCTCTGGGGGGTTAGTGTCCAACGTAACACAGAGAAGCTAATTTACAACTGGTCAGTAAGGGAATAACCCATTACTGGAAATTAACCATGACATTCAGATCAGAGTCTGTGTATGCAGCTCTCTGGGGGGCCGTGGTGTTACGGCGTGTTCTGGCATTACAGACCTCGGTCCCACGGGTGGAGTTACATTACAGCGAATGTTCCATCCAGCCTCTGCTACAGGTAGCAGAATAAAATTAACAATGAAAATAAATGTTTCTGCCCTGCCTCAGATTTTCTGGGAGAAGAACATGAAAGAATCGCAGGCACGGAGGTTCCGACTGGACCGGAAAAGACCCTGGGAAACAGCAAGGCGGAGGCTTGTTTTTTCACGCGTGTACTCGTAAGTCCTTACTAAATCCCTTCCATGCATCGGGACTGTGGAAACAAGAGGGCCAAGACAGAGGGCTTGCTCCCCCTACGGGGACAGTCTGAGGGCTAGGGAGGGGCAAAGAGGCACACAGACGTTTGTCATTCTAAATAAACTAGTGGTAAAAGCTTACCGAGCTTTGAAGTTTGCTCCCAGCTCCAGCCCAAGGACTTTATCTAGAAAACCTCATTCGGTCCTGAGGTGGGAGGTATCCCTAGACACCCCACACGGCGAGGAGCGAGGAGAGCGGGATGCAGGAACCGGACCTTCGCTGCACTTCCGGGGGGTCGTGGGGCGGAGCGATCCCGGGGTGCCTGGACCCAGCACCCAACTTCTTCCCCCGCGGCATCCATAGCAGGTGTGTTTCTCAGTGTGGTCATTTCTGGTGACTCACTGACCTCTGCGTGGTACGGGGGGCATGAAGAGCCGTGGTCCCTGGCCTCAGTTTGCTCACAACTGTGTCTAAAGAGCTTCCGGAGACGAAGGCGTGAATGAAGAGGACCAAGACTCCGCCTTCACCAGATCCCCCCCTAACACCGCCTGGGGCGCGTGCCAAGCCTCCGCGTGCCTCTGTTCAGGTTTAGAAGATTCGGGTTTCGGAGAGGCTCCTGTCACTCACAATCAGACTTACCAGAGAAAGACAAATACTACATGATTTCACTCATATGTGGAATTAAAGAAACAAAACACATGGACACAGCGGAAGGGAAGGAAAAATAAAATAAGATAAAAACAGAGAGGGAGAAAAACCATAAGAGACCCTTAACAGTAGAGAACAAAGAGGGTTGACGGTGGGAGGTGGATGGGGGATGGGCTGGATGGGGGATGGGCATCCAGGAGGGCACTGGTTGGAATGAGCACTGGGTGTTATATGTGAGCGATGAACCACTAAATCCTACTCCTGAAGCCAAGACTACACTGTATGTTAACTAACTTGAGTTTGAATAAAATCCTGGAAGGAAAAGAGAGAGAGAAAGAAAGCAATTAGAGTTATCCATTTGGTGGCAAATGCAATCGGGAAAAAAATTCATCGTTGGGTGAAAGTGAAATTTCCCTGTAATCTCTCCTGTCGGTTCTCGAGAGCTCTGTCTCCAGGCCGCCACAGACTCTCTGTTCCTTCTTTCATGTGGTAACTGTGGAAATCTTTGGAAACGGTTCGGAAATTCCTCACACCCCCCTTCGTTTCTTCTCCATGATGTACGTCAGACACGCCCGCTCCCTTTCTTCTAAGAAGTGGTGTCCAGACCTTCATCAGCCTGGCCAGCCCCTGAGAATGAACTTTGGAGTCCATGGTGTTCCTGTAAAACGCAGTCATGAACTTGGTCCTCGGCTATTTTGGGGAGGCAGCGAACCACAGGCTAAGTACTGTGTGCGTTTGCTCACGGACCTTTCCTGGGGAAGCCCTACTTAACGAGGCCCGTGGCCTTTGAGAATCCATCTTCAAAAAGGAGGGGAGGATCCATCTAATATGCCAGCTGTTGCCTGATTACCGAGCAAGGTTTGGCCTTGTCCTGACCCTAAAGAAAGCCAAGTTGGCCCTAGTGTAAGCAGTGTTTTTAGTGACCCCAGGGCAGGGGGCGGGGTCACGGTGCCTGAGTTCAAAGCCCCGTGTGTGTCATCTTCAGCAAATTCCTCCATCTCTCCGAGCCTGCCTGAGCTCACTCCCTCGGAAGAATTAAGTGAGTCATGTGCGTATGCGTGTGTTCAATATATATACTTTTTCATTGGACGTACACGCCCACACACATTTTTAATGCTTGAGTAAGTGCCTTGTTGACAGTAAGCACTCCACGGCGACTTGCTGTGAACGTTCTTGCACAGTATTTCTGAATTTCCATCGGTCAAGACCCCCGGATCTTGCTGCTTCACTGTCCCGGCACTGCCCGTACCCGCACAGAATTTCAGCCCGTTGGTGGCAGCTCGTGGCTCTCGTCTTGAACGTCATGTTCAGTCTTGATTTGTCGTTCGAGTCCTGACCCTGCCTTGAAGACACGCTTAACGGAAAAGCGTGATTCTCCCCCTTTATATAAAGATCGCATTTCCCTGATGCTCACACGTACTTTTCCACATCGTAACGTTTCAGGGAAGGGGTACAACGTGGGGAGTGTTTTTCCCCCTGAAAAACGTGTATTAAGTCAGCGCTATGTTTTACGTCTGAGGACAGCTTAGAGATGGGACAGCACAGTGAGCGACAGCATCCAACAGGACGGCTGGAGGTTCTATCCGGTGACGTTTCTCCAGAGCAGGGGTTCCCAGCCGTGGCCGTACACTGGAGCCACGCGATGACCACCAAGAAGAAGCCACTGGTGCTCAGGGGCCGCTCCGAGGAGGTCCTGGGTCACGGGACCTGGACGGTCACAAAGCTGCCCGGGTGACGCTGACGCGCAGTCACAGCTGAGACCCTCCGCAGACAGCCAGCGCCCCCTAGCCCCGTCGCTTCCTCCGGGGCGCGTATGGCCGCCCAGGTACCTGCTGCCGGATCCGCTGTGAGCCAGGGCCCCTGTCCGTCGAGGACACAAAAGCGTTGCTAGGATGATGCCTTTTTTGCCCACGGCAAGCTGGTGGCGTGTGCTGCCCAGACGGACCCGCGATGACTTCTGCCTACTGCCTAGCATCCTGGGACTACGGTCTGCTCACCTAGACCCGTGTCACCAATGTTTCCACCGCCCCGATGGCTGGGACTGCAGGCTTCGCTCACGTTTTCTTTATATTTCAGCCGGAAATGAGCAGAGGAGGTGGCCGTGGAACACGGGGAGGAAACTGGGAGCCCGGGGTCAGGGGAGCCGGCTGCTCCTGCCGAGTGGGGACCTTCAGGGTGACCCCTGACCTGCGACCTTATTTGCAAATATGAAGCAGACAGTAAGGACCCTCTGACTCCAGATCTTTTCATCCCACAAACTCTGTGCCATGGAGTTGTCATCTCCTTACGGCTTTACAGTGGTGTGTGTGAGTTTTGCACAAAGGAAGTCATTTAACCTGTGGCACCGTGCCCTGGACGGAGGCCGGGGCCATTTCCCGAAACGTGGGCGAGGCCCCGGGAAAGCGCCCGATTGTGCCATCCCTTCGGGGCGGGGAGTCTGGTGTGGGACAAAAGGCGAGAGCCCTCAGAGCCGAGTGAGGCCCTGTGTCCAGTGTCTTCCCGTCCCCGTCCCCACCGGCGGCTGACACAAAGCGTCCGAACGCAGCAGCAGCAGCAGCAGCAGCGAGGGACAAAGAGCCGCCTGCTCAGCAAGGCGGAAACACAAAGGCTTGGCCTCACGTTATCCCAGAGGCACCGGCTCTGCCCAGAATGGCCTGTAAATAAATGCACCGCACCGGGCGGCCTGAGGTCCTGAGGGACCCGTCCGTGCCTCCGGACCCAGCGACCCGAAAGTCATCAGCACCCGTGTGCGGGCGCCCGCATCCGAATGTCACCGTACTCCTGCCCCCTGCGCGCGCCGGGTCCAGCCCCGATGTTTACCCAGACCACACTCCCAGCCTGTGGGGTGTCGTGACCAGCAGGGTAAAGGGGCAGCCGGGGCGGCGACGGCGGAGCCCCCCCGATCGCGCGTGGCCGGAAGTCAAGTGGCGTCCCAGCCCGTCCTCTGCTGACGGGGACCGATGCGATCGCACCGCACCCACGCGTCACTCGTCACGTCATCTCAGGAAACAAAGGACCTTCCCGGGCCTCGGAGCCGCGGGAACGCGCAGACAATGGGTGCAGCGAGGCGCGCGGCTGGCCTGCCCGGAGCTGGCGACACGGCCGTGCACCTGCTCGGCCCGCAGCCCCGCCGGCCCCCCACCCCCTCTCAGAACAGTCTCGGAAATTCTCCTTCGGGGAGCTCGGCCGGATGTGACTTTTTCACAACAGTTATTCGCAGACGCTTCCTCGAAGCAAGGACTGCGGAGAAATTCTAATCTTGCTGAGGACGCGTTTGGTGAATCAGATCATGTCCCCCGCCTAGGAACGTGATTCCTGTTACTGGCACACGCGCACACACACAGGGCACAGAGCACACACATACAGAGCACACACACACATGCGCAGAGCACACACACACACACAGAGCACACGCACACACACACATGCACAGAGCGCACACTCATGCTGCACACACATGCGCAGAGCACACACACACAGAGCACACACACACATGCGCAGAGCACACACACACAGAGCACACACACACGTGCACAGAGCACAGCAGTCCCTGGAGGGACTCTCCACACCTCTCCCCTGCACCCATCACCCTCACTTTCCACCTATAAACAGACAGGAAGTTGATTTGACCCGGCCCCTCACCCAAGCACGGCTTGAACTAGGAAAAGCCAGGTAAAGGGCACTCCTGTCCTGTCCCTCCCGTCCCGTCCTTCGGTGGCTGCAGGAGAAAAGCTTCCAGTTGAAGGCCTCCATCTTCCCTCTCCCCTGCAGGGTGAGCTCCCTGACGCAGAGCCCCCGGTCTGGAGAGCCTGGGGAGCCCCGGGCACAGGGGAAGCGATGCGGGGAGCACCTTCTCCCCCGCCCCCACCACCCCTCTCGGTGCCCAGCTGAGCCCCAGAGAGGGGCGCCCCACTTCCTTCCCCCTGGCAGGCGCCCACAGAGCAGGTGAGCGCCCTGCCCTGAGTGCGTGCGTGGCCTTCACGCGGGGACGCGTCCATGCTTGTCGACGACAGGGCGAGAGGCGTCCTGTGCACAGACACTGAGGCTCACGGACGCGGCCGGTGTGGGCCTCGGGACTCTACCCTGGCCGGCGAACTCGCAACCTCTGTGTCCCCCCGCAGCCACACACTTCCCGGCACGGGTCCCTGCGGCTGCTCCTCGCGGGGTCCCTGGGCCGAGTGTGGGGGCGGCCTTCTCCCTCAGGGGCTGCTTTTAAACAGCTATTCATGCTCGGAGCGGGCGGCCGAGGCAGCTGCCCCGTCTCCTCTCACACGGGTTCACGCCGGACCCCACGCTCTCAGCACCTGAATCAAGGCCCTGGCAGAACGGGCGCCTGCAGGCTCGGCCATGCCCACCCGACCGGTGGTCCCCTCGCCCCCAGAGCCCTGAGGCCCCGGCGGCGGGGACCGCTCCTTGCCCCACAGCCCGGGGCTCCCCAGCATCCGGGTTCCAAGCGGCGGGCCTGTGGCCTTCCGGCGGGTCGGGGCCCCAGAGGCCTGCGACCACCCACGATCCAAAAGGGGCCCGGCGTCCACGCCGGCCGGGGGCGAGATGCCGCGGGTGGAGTATCCGAGAAACGCGGGGCTCGCCCCATTGCTGGCTCCTCGGCTCGAAACCGAAGAGGATGCCGGGGAGGGTCCGGACACTCCCGAGGGTCTGAGCCTGGAGGAGTTTTCTACGGAACGCGGTGCCCTTGGGATTCCCTTTCCTGCTGACGACCCCGTGGCTGGGGCTTCTCTGTGTCATTTCTCGGGGAGATTAGGAAAAACTCACCCTTCGCTGCTGCTCCGGGAATACGCACGCTGCGGGTGCCGGCTCATGAGGTGGGGAGTGCGGCCCGGAACGAAGCGGTGAGTGAGAGGGTAGGAGGGCCTCACGCTGCCGGGCAGGAGCCCGGGCCTCGCGGGGCGTCGGTCGGCGCGCCGGGACACGGGTTAGCGGCAGCGACGACAAACAGGCAGCAGCCCGGCTGAGCGTACCCGGGCTTGTCTTCCTACAAGCGAACCCTCCCCCTCAGGCTTTCGTTACCTCGGTGAAGAAGCACCGAGCGCACAGGACTGAGGGTTTCTGTGGTCGAGCCTGCAGACTAGCAGAGGGCGTCCTGATCGTGAGTTAGCACACGGCCGCGGCCTGGTACGGGTGCCTCCGGCGTGAGCCGTCCCCGCCCGCCAGGGACCCCGCGAGGCGAGCCTCAGCTTCTCCCGGAAAGTCCACGCTCCACCATCATGTGGGGTCAGAAAGCCCTTTGTGGGAATTTCGAGGCGCCCGGAGCCCAAGTCGAGGCCTGGGCCACCTCGCGCACTCGGCACCGTTCGCTTAGCAGAGGAGCCGGCCCGACGGCTTCGCTCTCGGCGGCCCCGCGGCGCACGCCGAGTAACCCAGAAATCTCTCCGGTGACCTAAGTACCTCCTGCCTGTCCGAGGAGACAGACACCGTGGGGAGGCTTCTGCCGACGTCTGGCGCCTTCCGCGCGAGGACCGGAGGTCGGCCAGCGCAGCCGGCGGCCGGGCCCCCTCCTCCCCTCTTTCTGAGGGATGCGGTCTCCGGGTGGGGGAGGCCGCTCCACTCGGGGGTGCCCGGCAGTCCCTGTCCCCGCCGTGTCCTACGCTGACCCACGGCACACTTCAGACCCCGCAGCCAGCACTTCCGGCCGTGTCCACGGAAGCTGAAGAAGGCGGAGTAGACCAGCGAGGCCACCGCGGTGAGCCCTCTTTGGCTCCGGAGACTGTGTCCGCTGCCGAGCAGGAGGTCCCAGGCGGGAGCAGAGGAGTCGGGGACCCCGTCTGGTCGAGGAATGAAGACTCGGCCAGCGTTCCACGGAACAGCGCCTTCCACACGGCAGGGAAGAGAGAGCGAGGGAGGCCTTCGAGACGCATCGTGATGTCAGCTGTAAAGAATGGGCGTCTTCTTGTCCCCAGTGGGCAAATCCTAATGACGTGAAGCAGGTGAGAAATGGGACCGCTGAGCTTGGCGGCCAGGCAGGTGCCTGGGGGGCCACGGAGCGACCGGTCCTAGGTGAGGTCAGGGTCAGGGTCACGGCCTCCAGGGGGAAGAGGGCCCCGGGGGCCCGCCCGTTGGTCTGACGTCACAGCTTCTGAAGCCCACACGATGGCATCGGCGGGAGAGCGAGGCCGAGGCTGAGTCAGGGCTGCTCCTGCACACTGCTGACCGGAGGGCCTCGGGACACGAGAAGCTTCTGAAGAACAGCTATGACCTCGGCATCCAGCCGTCTGGGTGCTTCTGCGTGCAGCTCGAGGAACGTGGCCCCTTCCGTCGGGACGCAGTTCTGGGTCGGCCGGCCTGGGAGGAGCAAACCCAGCGGCCTCCGGGGAGACTGAGTCCGCAGCCGCCAGGGCCGGGCAGAGGCGCAGAGAGAGGGGGCGTGAGCTCCAGGGGAGGGTGGGACCCCAGGGACAGGAGGGCCGGGAGCGGGGGAGGGTCCGGGCAGTAAAGGGAAAGCAGGAACTAGAAGTGGTTCCGGCGTCCTCACCCCCCCCAGCACCTGCTGCGGGTGTAGCCCTCCCCGGGGGGGTCCTGGGGGGACAAGGATCCAGGCGTCTACGTGTGACCCACGCTAAGGAGCCTGTGAGCCCAGGTTCCCAGGACCAAGAAGCCACGAGCCTGGAGGTCAGATCAGGAAGCATCTAGAACACAAACCTCCTTTTGCCCCCCCCACCAGCCCCCTTCAAATACATAAATCCTCAGAAACACTTGGAAGGGCACTGGCGTCCCCTGGGGACAGAAGACGGGGCTCAGGCCCACCGTGGGCTCACAGGGACAGGGTGAGAGCCACCGGCTTGGAGCCGCGTGCACGTGGGTTCGGCAGGAGACGGGGCAAGTCCACGGGTCGGTCAGAGCTGCTCCCTCACCTGTGTCTTCGCGGCGCAGGTGGGTTCCGTCCAGGGGCTTCAGGGGAGCCTGGGGAGGGGGATCCCGGTGTCAGGGGGGGCGCGCGTCCGCGGCTCAAGCTGGGAGAAAGCCAACTGCCTGGCCAGCACCCGCAGTGAAGATAAAACACCCCACGACTTCCTGGATGCGCTGTTTGACGACGTGACCCACAGACGGAAGGTGTCCCTGACCCTCCCGTGCAGTGACAAATGGCTAAAATCTGCCAAGTCCCTCCAAAGTTGTTTGGGAAAATAAAATGCTCAATAACTTTGTTTTATTAGAGACGTGGGAAATAAGGGTTTGATTAACAAAATACTTAGTCATCATTCAGGTACTGAGTTCAGCACCCTTGGGAGCTGCCCCGGGCCGGGAGGGACTCGGGGTGCTGCCCAGGGTTCCTGCTGACGACGGCCACCCCCTAAAGTCCGGTCTCCCGGAACCAGCGGCGATCGGCCGGGCCAGCGGCAGGCTCCCAATCGGGTGTGTTCGCCGGCGGCTCGGCGGGGACCGAGGACAACAGAGCCTTGTTTCTTGTTTGCCCAGGAGGTCAAGGTCCACGGCGGGGTTTCCTTTCTCCGGTGACTCTCCCAGGCAAGTTTCTCCAGCGGCCGGCGCGGGCCCTCCTCCAGGCGTCGCCGTGGGCGGGGACGTGTGTCCCACAGCCGCCGTACAGGCCGCCCTCGGGAGGAAGGGCCTCTGAAGCCCAGGCCGCTGTCCCTGCCCCGGAGACAACGCCTGTGCGGCCACGCCCGCAGCCCCCTCGGCACGTGTCCCCTGCTAGCAGGACACTTCTGAACGTGGAAAACCAGGCGTGCGTGTCACTGTGCTAAGGGGACGCCACCGGCCGCTCTTGCCCGACAGGAAACACCCGGAGCACACACCGTCCCTCCGTCCTGAGAGGGTGTCCACGCACACTGGCTGGCTGGCCTGCGGTGTGTGATGTAGTTGGAAGCATTCGCGGTTGGCAAGAGGAACGGGGGGGAGGGGGCCGGGTACCTCTCTCCTGCACACGCGGAAAACCCAGGAGTCAGAGGAAGCCGGGAGCCGCCAACCTGCTGCCCACGCCACAGGCCACGTGCCCTCCCGCGCGAAGGTCAATTCTCACGGCAGGTGGAGCCCAGCCCTGGGTTACAGAGCGAGTGTCCCGGCTAAGCCCAGCCCCGAGGACCTGCTCCCCCCGTTTGCACTAAACCACGCTGTCACTGCAAGAGCAATCAGCAGAAGTCACACTTGCGTCTTTGAAACGAGTCTTGTTTGGGAACTGGAGAACGCACCTGCCCCCGGGGCGGGTGGGGGGGGAGGGTTCCAAGGGACATTAATCCTGCACCCGGAAAAAGTGGAAACACCTGGGAAATAGGAATCCGAGACTCACAGAGGAAACGCAAACCCTTTACCCCACCCTGCGCAGGGGGAGCCGGGGCCTGGAGATCCGGTGCCGAGTTCACTTCCACCGAGGGCGAGAGCTCGCCGGATCAAAGGGGTGGGCGTGATGACCGTGGATGGTGGACCTCAAGGGGCCACGCGGAAACCACCGTGATGGGACTTCCCTGTCTGGGGTGTCCCCAGACTGCTCCCCCGCCCCGTCCCCTCCAAACCTGCTCCTGACGCCCATCACAGGCGCTGTCTCCAGGAGGTGGGGAAGGGCGTTAGCCCGGGGTGGGCGCCTGGGCCCCCAGAGCCGTCCCCGCCCCCGCCAACCGCCTGCCGACCTGTCCTTCAAGGCCAGCGTGAGACGCTCACCCCGTGCCTCCGAGAACCTGTCTCCTTTGTTACAGGACTTCTCAGTGTTTTATCTCTGGGCTGAGACTGGACACCTGTCCCCTGTCACCCTGGCTGCAGGACAGTCAGACCAACGGAGAATGGTGCCTCCACCGCACACGCATTCTCAAGAGCAGGGACACTGCAGTCACTGATCTGGGAAATAACTTATGGAGTCGTGTGTGTGTGTGTGTGTATGTGAGTGTGCCTCGTTCAGGTGTGGACATATGAGTGTGTATATGTGTGAGTGTGCATGCATTCGTGTGTGTAGACATGCGAGTATGTGCACATGTGAGTGTGTGTGCATTCATGTGTGCAGACGAGTGAGGTGGACACATGCAAAGGTACATGTGTTCAAGTGTGTACATGTGAGTGTGTGTACATTTGTGTTTCGTGTGTGTATATGTATTCAAGTGTGAACGTGTAAGCGTGTGTCTATAGTGAGTTTCATGTGTGTGTATTCAAGTGTGTGTACATGTTGGCGTATATACACATGGCGTGTGCATGTGTGTATTTGAGTATGTGTACACATGAGTGTGTGCGCATGTGAGTGTTTTGTGTGTATACATGTGTTTGAATGTATACACAGAGTATGTGTCATGTATGTATTCAAGTGTGTACACGTGGACATTGCACACATGCTGTGCTTGTGTGTAGTCAAGTGTGTGTACACATGAGTGTGTGTATTTGTATGTATAAATGTGAGTTTCATGTATACATGTGAGCATGTCTATAAGTGAGTTTTGTATGTGTATACTCAAGTGTGTGTATGTGTGGGTGTGTGTATATGTGATGTGCACGTGTGTGTACACACCTGAGTGTGTGCCTGTATATGTGAGTTTCCTGTGTGTACTCTCAAGTGTGTGGGCACGTGGATGCGTGTGTACACGGTGTGCGTGTACACATGAGCGTGCATGTGCACACGTGACCGTGTGTGTGCACATACACGTGAGCGCCAGGGCACATGTGCGACCTGGTGGCACAGCCGTCCTTTCTCCGAGGACGAGAGCCGAGAGTGGCCGGCTTGCTGACGGCCGGAGGAAGGGAGGGGGAGACAGGGCGGGCGTCCCGCGTTGTCAGCGTTCCGCTCCGCTCTGCCGGGCTTTACTGAACGTCTCCTGTGTCAGCGGCGTGACGTCTGCGTCTCACCGTGACGTGCGAAGCAGATTTCTTTCCCGGGCGTTTTCGCAAACCTGACTTTCATCGATAAACCACCCACCGGATTTCCGGGGTCAACAGCAAACGAGGGGCCTGAGACGGGCAATCGCCCGCTGTGACGTTCAGCAGGGAGGAGTCGGGGGGGGGTGGGGAGGGGGCTGCCTGGAGGCCTCCGTCTCCTGGATCGCACCCCGACGTTTCTCATGTGTCTTGTCAGGGGGTAAACGGCTTCTCCGAGTCAGGCCTGCTGGCCGGCCCCACGATCCAGGAACGCATTCCAAGGCCGCAAACAGCCTGCCTGCAGTTCGCAGCGTCAGGATGGGCTCCCGACGCTGCCGGGGGCGCGAGGCAGAGCCGGCGTCTAGACCGAGCGTCCGACCCGAGCATCCGTGCGTCCTGACGTCCAGTTCACTGCCCACGTCTCTGAAGGACAAAGGTCAAGCTTAAAATACCACACCGTACACGCGGTCCGAGATCGTCTTAACAAAATTAGTTCATATTCTTATCCTGACAAAGAAACTAATGCTCGGCTGCTCCAAATACGAGGCTTAGGATCTTATTCGCGAAAACCGACCGTCTCCCCTGCGTCCGAGCTTGTGCCACGTCCTTGGAACGGCCTTCCGACTTCCGGTCTCCAAACCGTTTCTCTTAAGTCAGTAAAGCCTCTCCTGAACCACCGTTGCCCTAATCCTCGAAGGCGGTGAGAATGACCCGAAAGTCCGCAAGGCCACGTGCAAAACCGACGAAGGTGGCCCGAGCGGGAACACGGAACCCAAACTCACCACACCAAGAGCCGCCAGCCGCAGGGGCTCGGACGACCCAGACTTCCACCAAGAGGGAACGCCAGCCCAGGACAGAGGACGGAGGGGCTCCGTCAGAAAGACCACCGCGCCCCGGCTCCGCACATGTCCAGGACAGCTCCCCTCCCCCCGCCCCAGAGGGCTGAGGTCAAGCGCAGTTTACCGATCGGGAACTCACCGCCCTTGGGCACGGGTCGAGGAGGCCGTTCAAATACCCCCGTGTGGCCAGAAGCGCATGCGGAGCGGAGAAGCAGCACTGGCCGCCTCGCTGGGGAAACGGGCCGGACGGAACCTCCCCCTGCAAGCACGAACCGCCAGCAAATCCAGCAAAGATCCTCCAACCTAATGTCCTTTCCGGGGGGAGCGGGGGGGGGGCGGTAAGGGAGAGCCCGGGAGCACCCGGATGGTAACAAACCACGACAAATACAGGGCTACCCTTCAGTCTAGGAAAGAGAAGTTGCTCGAATAGAAAACAGACATCTGGGCATAAGAAACAGGAAGGAAAGGGAAAAATTAACCCAGCTTCAGATTTGTCCTCAGGAATAGAGACGCCTGAAGGCAGAGAAACAAGGTGACCCGCCTACAAGCCCTGTCCTGGCGTCCCCAACGCGTGCGGTGGCAGAGTGACTATCGGACAACAAGAGCAACGAGAGCCCTCAGGACGCCTTCCTCAAAAATCTGCAAGGCGGGGGCGCCTGGGCGGCTCGGTCGGTTGGGCGTCTGACTCCGTTTCGGCTCAGGTTATGATCTCACGGTTCGTGGGTTCGAGCCCCGCGTCGGGCTCGGTGCTGACCTCAAGGACCCTGCTTAGGATTCTCTCTCTCCCTCTCTCTCTCTCTCTCTCTCTCTCTGTCTCTCAATTAAAAAAACAAAAACAAAAAACCTCTATATGTCACAGTGTAGCCCAGTGAAGCCTGAATGAAAACTCAGATCTTAAGCTTCTGTTTTCCTCTCTCCTCCTTCTCTCTGTTCTTCTAGTTTCTTTAAAGATAGTTGTTGCGACTTTCTTCCTTTCCTTTCGCTGTTTCTTCCTCGAGACAGCAGGACCAGTGGGGCCCGCAGAGCCAGCACCACGAAGGTGATTGCGGCTAACGAGAAGGTTCCAGACTCCTCAGAACCTTCTGAAACCCAGAGAACATAAAAGGAATTGCATGCAGGAGAAGGGACAGAGGTCGCTCCTTCCGCCCCCGGGGCAGAGCCGCGGGGCAGCCCGGCCACACCGCCAGGCTTGCGGTTCCCACCCCTCGCCGCTCCAGGAGCCCCCGAGCCCCCGAGACTGAGTCCTCACCGGCGACACACCTGCCGTGGTGCGTGCAACTTGCCCTCACGTGGCCCCCGATGTGGGCCCGGATGTCCCCACTGAGAGCCACGTGCTGTAGGTGGCGGCGCCCCACTGTCCTGCTTCCCTTGATGACTCCGTGGAGCAGAGTCACCTGCAGTTCTGGAATGTTCACTGGGGCGGCTAACAAGTTTACACATGCTTGTTGCTGCTGTTCTTTAAGTCCCACTAGTGTTGGGTCCTCGTGTGACAGCAACTTAGCCTTTTACCGTGTTTGTGTGTTAAGAGAAGACTCACTCCCTCTGTAGGCAGGGAGGGACAGGTTAGGGCCCGGGGGGGAAAACACTGGTCCGTTGCTGGGAGTGTCTGACCACGGCGAACCCCCCTCGGGGGTAAGGTTCCTCTTAGGCACGTAACGGACCCCACCTGCTCCCCCTCAGGTTTCCCTCTGGAATTTGACAAAAGACCTAACTAAAAATAGGAATTACACCCTAAACCATAGGACCCACAAGGACCGATATGGCCGTGGACCAGCCCTGTACAACAGAGACGAACCAATCAGGAATGGACAACCCAGCACCCAGAGCTGTCCAGCCAACAGGGGTGGGACCCGAGAAGGAACCAGGGGGAAGGGAAGGGGGAGGGCTGACCAGAACCTTATAGAACAAGGACCCTTGCCTAGAGTCCGCAGGCGTTCACTGTCGAATGTCCCCTCTCTGTAAAGAGAGCTTTCCGACTATCCTTACTTTCTCACCTTATACTCCGATAACTTTCTGCCTGCCCCCATTTTGTGCCCACCTCCTCATTCTTCGAAGCGGTGAGACCACAAATCCCGGGTATTGAGGTAAAAAAAAAAAATCCCGCAACATCTGGAGGGAAAAGTTAACGCCGTGAACTACACGTGACTTCCCCTTAATCCAGGGGAAACGCAGCCAGGAGCTCCGTCGCTGGGGGAGAGAGGAGCCCTTGACGTCACCCCAAGTCTAGCCACGCTCACCTTCTTCCCGGAGAAAACCGCCTCCGGACACCCGTGGGCAGACCTAGCGCCCACCCGGAAGAGCCAGCCCCCAAGCCTGAGCCGCAGCCCCCACGGCGAGACCCGGGCGCCCCGGTCCACGGTTCCCGGAAAAGGCGCGCACAGGGAAGGAAACTCAAGGGCCGCGTTAAGCAAGAGATGAGAGAGAAGGGAATGAGTGCAGGGGGAGGCGGAGCCGGGAGCGTCACCTGACTGGAACGCCGAGGCGAAGAGACACGGTGGGTAGGACCTGGGGTCTGGTGTGTGTCTGTCGCTCACGCCCTAACCAGTCAGGAGGGAAATGGAAGATGACTTCGTGGCAAAGCACGTTCCCAAACTGAAGAAAGCCACGGGTCTTTGGACCAAGCAAGATAAATTAAAGTGGAATCACGCGAACGCACGTCTAGGGAAAGCACGCTCCTCCGTGCTCCCCTTTGCTCTCCGACGACCACAGCCTCACAAGCATCTGACGCCCATGTGGACGGGGTTCCCCACCAAGCAATTCCGAGACACCGGCCGGGGTGCAGAGCCCACGGGTCAGACCCACGCTGCCCGCGTCAACGCCGCTGCACGTCCGGGGCGTCGCCTGTGCTTCTGACCAGCTGGCTGTAGACGGGAGGTTCCCACGGCCCCTGCTGGTTTTGACCGCTCCGATGAATGTGCTCCCGAGCTCCCAGAGCTCCGAACGGTCGCACTGGCTAGACCACCGGGTTACTACGATAGGGCGTAATCAGGAGCAGCCGGCTGGGAGAGGAGCGCGGGCCAGAAGCTTCCGTGATCTCTGAGCCCGTGCTCTCCCCACATCTCCAAGTTCACGATCAAGCACTGACTCTATTTCCAGCCCCCTCCCCTCTCTGGAGGACGGGCGAGGGGCCGAAACCTCCAAGCTTGATGTTTCTGGAGACCACACTTGAGCCGGGAGCCCCTCCCGGGAGCCTCACGAGAGCCAAAGACGCTCCTAATGTTCTCGTCCCTTAGGAATTCCCAAGGGTTTCGGGAGCTCTGGGCCACAGACCAAGGTCAAAGACCAAATATTAGAACAAAAGAAAAGA
Source organism: Paradoxurus hermaphroditus (assembly GCA_004024585.1). NCBI lineage: Eukaryota > Metazoa > Chordata > Mammalia > Carnivora > Viverridae > Paradoxurus > Paradoxurus hermaphroditus. Next base: position 24,073 of record PITB01009188.1, read on the forward strand.
CATACTACCAAAACCAAAACACACACGATAACATAGCTGATAGTCGGACTGACACCAAATCCTCAGGACACTGCTGAGCGGAGCTCTTGTTCGAGAACGAGAGAGAAAGACATTTCCAAAGACTGGGAGCTTACCCCTCGTAACCCCCGCCGAAGCGACCGTGCAGAACTTCATCCAGCAAGCGGAAAGTTAGGACCGGAAGGGAAAGTAGGATTTAGGAGATTGATGCACGATGAAATGTGTAGAAATAGTGATACGGTAAAAATCGTTACTCCTGGTAACAACGCAAACCATAAGGACAGAACAGAACAGAGCGAGGCCGGCCACAAGGAGGAGGGGTCTCGGAGACACGCGCTCAAGTGCTCCCGCGTTCCCCGGCTCCCTGAGGCGGGACGGGTGCGGTCACCTCAGGTCCCGCCGCTGGCGCACTCTTGCCGAGACGTCCTGGGTAAGCGCTATGAGAACATGTAGAGCATTGGAACTTGTCGCCTCTGGAGGAAAGGGGGACAAAGGAAGCTCGATCGTTCAATAAAAGATGGAAAACGCACTCTGAAGAAGGTGAAGAAAAGCATGGCAAGCAGAAATACAGAGGCCAGGTGGCCGCCGGAAGTCCGGACAGCCGAGGGGCTCGGAAGAGCAGGGCGCGCTCGCCCGTGAGACGCCGCCGCAGCGTCGGCCGTCCAGGGCCTCGCCACAGACGCGCTCTCGGCGTCTCAGATTCGCCACCTGGGGCACCGGCGCCCCGGGTTCCTAATTCGGATGGTCCAAGCACGGAGCTGGGAGAGACTGCTCGAGACACGCACGAGGAGGGCCAGTCCTGGGCCTCGCGTTCGCAGGGTCTTCTCGTGCAGGGGAGCTCGTGCCTCAGGTGCGGGTGTAGAAGAGGGTGTAGACGTCCCCTTCCATGGGTCGCTCCTCCCCTGCCCTCGGAGGGCGGGCTCCTGGGGGGCGGGAGCCTCCCCGACGGGGGCTTTCCAGACAAAGCAAGGTCTTTGCTCCCTCGGAGACCCCTGAACACCGCTGGCCCCTGCTGTCCTCCCCCCAGGGGACAGGGGGCTTGAGGACATCGTCACTCCTAGGAATGTGTCCAAAGAAAGATTCACCGAAGTCCACAAGGACTTATGTACAGGGGCATTCACCATAGCATTTTTTATAGCAGGGCAAGTCGGGGAAAACCCAACGGTCCATCAACGAGGTTTGGCGAGTCAATCAGGGTTGAACCGCCCAGCACAGCCATCAGAAGGGCTGAGGCAGAGCAAGAGCCGGTGACTTGGAAAATGTCTGCGACGTACCATTAAGTAAAAAAGAGGTAACAGAGCCACGTGTACCACGTGCCCCAATTTTCACGAGAAGCCATTCGTGGGCTGTCTTTGTATTCGTTAAGGCACAGGGACACAAAACTTCGAGGATGCTGGCCGGGCGCTGACCGTGGTCCTTGGAATGGACGTGGGCAGGACCCTGGATATTAGGGAACTTTTTATTTTCCCATTTCCCCGCACTCCTCTATTGGCTCGTTTTTTTTGACTAGCCTGTATTTATTGTTCAGAGAGAAAAAAAGCAAAAATCTTGAGGATGCTTTTTAAAAGTGAAGTTGTCTTTACGTGAGTTTTAAAATTGTTCTTGTTCTTTTTAATAAGGAAGGATTTGCCTTGGCGCCTTGGGCGTCGGCTGCTGACTTATCCCTCCAGAAGCTTCGGGATTCCCGCTACTGGTACTCGGTGAAACGGGGCCAAGTGCTCACTTCCTTTTTTATTTTTTGGTCTTTCTCAGGGAGGAGAGGGAGCGTGGGCCGCAAGAGACACACTTGGCTAAGCCTTCTCTTTGTGTCGGGGAAGAATTAGTTCTGAATATTCCTAGAATAGCCCTCAGAAATCCGAAACCGATGGATTTTTCATAGTATTATGTACAGTTATTTTTACTGTGATTGTGAAAAGTACGGAGGATCTACCGTCTCCACGCCCACCGCGATCCCACGGGGCGTACGCCGTGACCTCCAGGGATGTCTGTTTAATGAGTGGACGGCAGACACCCGCTTGGCCGCAAGTCATCGGTACCGGGGTCCGTGCCGTCAGGCGGCCGTCCTGCCGTCCCAGGCCACGGTGCGTCGTCCTGCAATGCCACCCGGGTAACCGACAAGCCTCTGTTCTGAGATGTTATCCCAAGTGTGAACGGACCCACTCTTGCCATAGACAAGTTCTGTCTTCTTTTTCTTTTTCTTCTTTTAGGATTTAGGGTTAATAGCCATTAATTTCCAGCAAGCTCAGGCGATGGGCCCCTGGGAGCCTCCGAAGCCCACAGCCCTCTCTACATGGCTCCTGACATACGCCTTCCTGAGACTCGGCCCTCCACCTCGAGGGGGAAGAGTCGGCGCCGCGTCGCCGGGCCCTGAAGGGTCTCAGCCACGTCACGGTCACCGTGGATACGAGTGCCTCCCGCGTTACCTTAAGATGATGACTGTTTCCCCCTCTTTCCCAGGTGACAGAATCGAGGCCACAAACCTTCCCAAGGTCACAGAGCCAGTCCGAGAGAGGCCGAGGAGTGCACCGAGGCCGTCTGTCTCTGGCCGTGGGGTGCGTCCAGGACAGGGTTCTGAGTGGCGAGCAGCCTGGAGGGAGCTGGCTGACACACAGACCTGCGGGACAGTCGCTAACTGCCTGGCCTCTCCGGGGTTCAGTGCAAGACGTGCCCGGCAGCGGCCGAGAAGGCAGTGGTGGCGGGAGCCGCATGGCGGGAGACAGGGAGCGAGTCCAGGGCAGCCAGCGAGGCGGAACAGGAAGTTGGGGTGCGGTGATGAAGGACTCCAGGGACCCACGCGGAACGTCCCCAGGAAATGCCGTCCCGCAGGGTCCAGCGGAGTGGACGCAGACTTGTCCTGTCTCCACCCCTGGAAGCACCCTCCCCCCGCCCCTTGTAGGATGCTCTGCGCCCTCGCGACAGCCCCAGCAGGTGGAGAGGGTCCCCGGGTTGCTGACACCTGAGGTCACCCGGACCCTTCAGTGCCTGGTGGCACTTCCCCCACCTCCCCCAGGTGTAGGAAGGAGCAGGGCACGGCCTGCACACCTCTGCCTCCTGCTCGCCCTGCACCCTCCTGCCTGCCCCTGCTCCCATCCCACGCCCTGGCACCCTTCCTCCCCCTCCACCGCCTCGCCTGCCCCTGCTCCCCCTGCACTCTCTCCTGCCCGCTTACCCCTGCACCCCCGCCTGCCCCTGCTCCCCCTGCACCTCCGCCTGCCCCTGCTCCCCCTGCACTTATAGGTCTGTGTCAGAGCAGGGCGGCAGACAGACCCACCGGGACCGTGTTTCCATGAGTCACAATGTCACAAGCAGCCCTGCGGCCCGTTGCGGGAGGGGGAGACTGTGGGACACCCCCACCCCGGTGCCGTCTGGACTCTCGGATCCTGCTCTCCAAAGTGCCCTGTTCTACCGAGAACACGGAGGGGGCTGTGTGAGACCTCAGCCCCCCTTCTCCATCACAGAGCCCCTTCTGCCGGAGGACCTGAGATTTTGTCCCCCTCTGTCCCTGTCCCCGTCATCTCCCCCTCCCAGGTCCTCCTTCCCCGGGCCAGGAGCAGGCCGCGCAGCGCTGGGCCGGGGTCCCCGCCCGGGGGGTGTGCACCGAACGCTCCGGACTTTGCGAGCTGGGACTGCGGGCCCCACCCCGGGGTCGGGGTCGGGACCACCTCCCAGCCAGCGGGCACTGGCAGGTGCCTCCTCTGGGGACAGTTTGGGTGCCCATCACACCTCGGAGGGATCGCCCCTCCTGGGGCTGGGGCTGGCCCTCCCTGCGGAGGATGCGAGGAGACCCGCCCCAGCTGCCCTCCGGGCGGACAACAGGGCGGACAACAGGGCCAGGGCGGACCGGCTGAGCGGAACCCAGTTTCACCGCCGATCCATGGCCTTCACGCCCACACCCGCCCCGCACTTCCCGTTTCCTGTGAGCTAATGCGTTTCCTTTTCTCTTTGAAAGCCACTTTGAGTCAGAGTTTCTGTTTCTTATGGCTGAAGGCACCACCTCTTTCCTTCCGTGGCCCAGATCCCCCGCCCCGCCCCGTCCCGGAACCGTGAGGCCGAGTACACGGCAGCCAGACCAGCTTTGGGGATGAAGTGCCGACCTTGCCCTGACCTTCGGCGCGGAGGGAACCCAGACGGGGCTCTTCTCCCGCCTCCGCGCCCCCCGGGGACAGAAAACCAGCGGACATCTGCGTGAAGCCCGGGGTCTCTGTTTTAAAAGGCCTTTCTGAAGCACTTCAGAGGAAGGGTCACCTCTCAGGCCTGCTGGCATGTCGCGTCTTTGGTTTTTGTCTCCGTGGGTATTGAGATTTCGAGCTCCAAACAAGGCTTCGCGGACAGCAGCACGAATACATCCTGCCTAGCCTGACGAGCAAGCCCGCGCCGGGGAAACGCAGGATCGAAGCGCTGAGCGCTCAGAGGACAAAACGGCGACGTGCGAGCAGGGACCTCGAGGGCCCCGCACGCCCCGGCACGGCGAAGCCGCAGACGAAGTTTCGTTCTTTAAGACGGAAAAACGTGATTGTCAAACCTCAACGCTGATCAAATTTTGCTTCTCATGTGAAGACAGGCTTGTATGTTTTAATCCTATTCTTGTACTCAGAAGTCTTTAAAAAAAAGAATTTAGTCAAAAATAATGAGAATCCTGTCAAGTCCACGAGAACTTACAAAGTATACACGTTCCTGGAAAAATTCCCTTGAAACTACGTGTCAGTCAGTCGAGATGAGAAGAAAGAAATCCGATCAAGAAAGCGAAGGTCACGCCTTGGAGTCACTGGTCAAGGTCACTGAGAGCAGCTGAAACAAAACTCAAAACTCTTATTTATTAAAAAAATTTTTTTAATGTTTATTTGTTAGAAAGAGAGAGAGAGAGACAGAGACAGAGAATGAGCAGGGAAGGGGCAGAGAGAGAGAGAGACACAGAATCCGAAGCAGGCTCTAGGCTGTGAGCTGTCAGCACGGAGCCCAACGTGGGGCTCGAACTAACAGACAGTGAGATCATGACATGAGCTGAAGTCCGACACTTAACTGACTGACCCACCCAATCAACCAAGTTCTAAAAAATATCTACAAAATAAAAAATGTGACAAAAAATCAATCAAGAACAGAAACATCGATTAAATGAACCAAGTCAAGAAGCTGATTATAAAGGGACGTAGGGTGCAGAGGACGGTAAACGGGCCCCCACAATCTCGCTCCTAAACACACACACACACACCCCACTACCTCACTTCATGTGTTTCTTTCAAAACTGTAAGTTAAGTAATTAGTTTGAGAAACTTAGATATAGTCACCATAATTTAAAATAGTACATGCAGCCTTCTGAAACGCTATCGTCCAGGCTGGCGACGCCGGCACCTTCTCCTGGCGCCCCTTCTGTGGCCCGGCTCCGGGAACAGACGAGCAAGAGGGCACGCTGCTCCTGCACGGTGGCCGTGAACCGTCTCCGCTCCCTCTACCAGCCCGCAGGGACAGGGCACAGGGCGGGCCTTTCCCTCACGCCCAAACCGTCCTAGTCAGTCTGGACTTTTGCGTTGAGACTTGGGAAGAGAGAGATACGAGGAAGGAGGGGTTGGGAGAAAGCAGTTCTCCGAGAAGTCGAGAAAGGCGGCCTCATGGACACTGCTTGAAGGGACGGGGCTGGGCCAGAAGGCGTCCTGGACTCAGCCCTGCGGGACGGGCTCCCCAAGAATCACGCCCCCCTGCGGGGCTGCTCACCCGCAGAACGGAGCCGCCAGAGCCTTCTCGAGAACAACGCGGGACGTCAGAAATGTAGCCAGACGGCACGGCTACAGAAATGCAGCCGAATCAAGATTTCTCTAAGACTTCCTGGTGAAAAGCCTGGAGTAAACAGCCGCCGAGCCTCCCTGATGGCAGAAAGGACCAGAACGGAACATGGGGGCCCTGACGGGCTTAGAACGCGGTGTAGACGGTGAGAAATCAAGTCTGCGAACGTGGTGTGACCGACGGACGTGGTGTGACCGACGGACGCTGGGAGGCGGCCGCGGCCATGGCCGCGGGACAGGCCGGCGCGCAGAAGGGAGTCGATGGGGTTTTCAAGTCATAACATGAAAGTTTTTTTATCTAAAAAGGAAAGTTGACCTTGACCCCAATCTTTTAGTTTCGTTCTTTGGGTCCTCTGGGTTTTTAAGAACTAATACCGCTTAGTAGAAAAAACACACATATCTTAACCTGTAGCTCCTTTCTTTTCATTTCCTTTGGTCAATTACAAGCAATACGAACTCTGTTAAGTGACGTATTTTAAAATCGTTGATCTTATTTGTGTACAATGATTCCCACCCCTGGGAAAGCCGTCCGGGGGAGTCTCCGGAGCGTTGACCAGACGCGTGCCATCGGGAGTTCGAGGGGACGAGACCCGAACGAAGTTTTGCCTTTTTGTACTTAACGGCACTCCGAGAAACACAATCGTTCTCCTCGAACGAGGACCAGGGAGCTCACCGCCGCCCCGGCCCCGGCCCTGCCGCCCTGCTCACCGGGGCTTCTGCTTCTGCCGGAATCACGTTGCTGGTCACTGTGCCGAGCGGGCAGGGCCCGAGTTCTCCCTGCTCCACCTGCGCCTAAACACCCAGCCTTGTCCTCTCCGTCCAAGTAAAACAATCTGAGAAGATACCTCGTGGTCAAAAATATCCTTCTGTTAAAGCAAATGATGGTCGTTATCCCAGCGGGATAGCGCTCAGGAAAGAGGTGGACCGGCTAAATGATAGTGTTTAGAACAAAACAAAGCAAAACCGAAAAAAGGACTTTGGTAAAGTAATTATTCGCCCACGGCTGCTTGTCCCAGGGGCTTCCTGGCCCCCGATCTCCCCTCCGCCTGCACGCAGGTGACAGGCACGGCGAGTCTCCCCGCGGGGCCTCCTCACAGCCGGGGCTCCGCAGGGTCACACCGCCGTGACTCTAACAGCCGTCCTTCTCTCCCTCGGAGTCACGAGCTTCTACGAGTTGGAAGCAGAGAGGTGCCTCCCAGGCCGCCCGTTTCCCCAGCGCGGACGCCGTGAGCGCTAAGAGGCTGTGGGGCGGAGCCGCCGACAGAGCTGCCAGGAGGCCGGTTCAGCGGGGCGGCCCGTGGGTTCAGCGGGGCGGCCCGTGGGCTCGGTGGCCCCGGCGGCACCTGCCGTTCTGCACCCTTGAGGAAATTCGGGGCAGACAGGAAAGGCCAGGACCCCCAGGGCAGGGAAGGGAGAGGCAGCGATCCGACCCTCGACAGCCCGCCTCCGGATGGACCTTACGTAATTTTTGTATTTTACTGTATGCGTTTTATGTCTCTCTTCTGTGGGTTTTCTGCCCCTCGCATCTGAATCTAAACCCAAGGGCACAGCTGAAATGCTCTATTAAAAAGTTAGCCGTTGTTCACAGTCAACTGATGTTTGACAGGGGAGCCAAAAATACACAGCGGAGGAGAGAGAGTCTTTTCGTTATTATTTTAAAATGTTTATTTATTTTTGAGAGAGAAAGCGCACACAAGCAGGGAAGGAGCAGAGAGAGAGGGAGAGAGAGGATCCAAAGCGAGTTCTAGGCTGACACCACAGAACCTGATGAGGGGCTCGAACTCACCGACTGCGAGATCATGACCTGAGCCGAAGTCGGACTCTTAACCGACTGAGCCCCCCGGGCGCCCCCAGAAAGACGGTCTTTTCAAAAAATGGCGCTGGGATAATTGGATATTCACACGGAAAACAATGAAACTGGCCCCATATCTTAACCCACTCACAAAAAATTAACTCAAAGTGAAGTACAGACCGGAAACCCTAAAACTCCTAGAAGAAAATAAGAACACATCTTCTCCGCGTGAGTCTCCGTGGTGCTGTCTGGATGCGACACCTGCAGCAGAGGCAACAAAATCGACAACAAGCAAGCGGGACGACATCGAACAAAATAACAGCTAAGTGAAAAGACAACCTATGGAACGGGAAAGAGTTTTGCAAACTATGTACCTGATAAGAGGTTAATATCCAAAATATAAAGAATGCATACAATCGAATAGCAACGCCAACAGAAAAAACAGCCTGATTACAAAATGGGCAAAAGACACGCATAGACACTTCTCCAAAGAAGACGTCCGATGGCCGACGGACACAATGAAAGATGCTCCACGTCACTCATCATCAGGGAAATACGAACCAAAACCACACTGAGTCACCACCTCGCACCTGTCAGAGCGGCTAAACCCAACGACACGAATGACAAATGTGGGCGCAGATGCGGGGAAAGGGGAACCCTCTCGCGCTGCTGGCGGGAATGCAAACCGGGGCAGCCGCCGTGGAAAACGGTAGGCAGGTTCCTGAAAAGGCCCTCTGACCCAGTAATCCCAGTGCTGGGTATCTACCCAAAGGAAATGAAAACACTGAGTCAAAAAAATATCAGCACCCCCGCGTTCGTAGCGGCATTATTTCCGACAGCCAAGACAGGGAAACAACCCAAGCGTCCACCAGCGCGTGGGTGGCTAGAGACGGGCGGTGGGTGTGTGCCCCGGGCCGGGACTCAGCCATACAAAAGAACGAGGAAATCTTAGCCGTCCGTGACCACCTGGGCGGACCCGGAGGCCGTGCGGCCAGCAGAGTACGCCAGACACGGGAAGACAAACACCGTGTGGTCTCACCTGCATATGGAATCTAGAACAGAAATAAAGTCACGAACTTCCAGGCGCAAGACAAATAATCGTAGCGAAGTGAGGATATTTGTTCGGAGAGTAAACCCTGAGTTCTCACTACAGGAGAATTTGTTTCCTTTTTTTCCTATTTCTTCTTCTTTTTCTTTTTTTCTTTTTACTCCTCCCCCACAGGAGGAGACGGATGTTAGCTGGGTCCGTGGTGATCACTCTGCAGTACGCGCGGCGCTGCACCCCTGAGGTTACACAGGGATGCGTGTCAATTATTTCTCAATAAAACTGGGAGGAAAAGAAATAAAACAAATAAACAGCTATTTTTTTTACATAATCACCATCACTTCCCTTCTCGTTTACTTCCCTGTCCCTAACCTCCTACACATTTTATACTTTGTACTAAATAATTTGGGCCCGAATCCTACGCCCGCTCACTCTCCACGAGCTAAGCGCCTGGTAGATTTCTCCCGTCTCGCCGCAGGGCCGCAGGCACCGGGGTGGAAAGGAACACACGGGCCCCCAGCTCGCGGGGTGCAGGGCGCAGCTCGGCTCCGATGCTGCCACGTTATTGTTATTATTATTATTGGTCATATGAATTTCCAGGGTGGCTAATTTTCTGCCAAGTTTTAAATTTAATAATAACTTTGGGAGCAGAGGTTCGAATTCCCTCTCCACACCCTCTGAGATCGCCGAAGCGGCCTTTCCACCTCCGCGGGGCCGGTGTCCCAGAGCCTTGCGCCTGAGGCCCGCGGGCAGACTTGCAAAGTGGAAAAGAGAAACATTATCGCTGACCCAGAAGGATTCTTTTTGAACACAAGGGAAAAGAACTAAAAGGAGAGAAAATCTTTCAAAAACAAGAGAGCCCATCACGCCCCCCCCCCCCCCACTGCTGCTGGAGCGCAGCCTGGCAGCGGGGTTTAAGTGGACAGAACGGTGTCCTGTTTTTAGGCAAGCTGTGTCCCCGTAGCGGACCAGTGATCCTTGCAGATTTGGTCCAGGTGACCCGATACCCCCTACACCGTCTTCCGGCCACAGAACCCGGTCAGCCTGGGCTGGCACGGGGGGCGGGGGGTGGTTTGCAGGGCAGGAGCCCCACCCGACAGAGAGAAGCCTCCTCTTCACAGCAAAGAGTGGAGACGGGGCCTTGGGGACGGGGACGCCCACTGCCCGAGATCACAGCGCAGCTGCAGGCAGGGCCGTCCTGGATGCCCACGGCAAGCTCTTGTTGCACAGGTGACATCCGAGTTTGTGTCCGTCCCTAGAAGACCTACCATCACACAGCCGCCCATGCCGGTCCGTCCCTCCTCTGAGGTCCCCCTTGTGTGTTTGCCGTGAAGTCATGACACAGCTCTATATGCGTTCACACGGATACTACAGATTTAGAAAATAAATCTTACTATTTCTTTTTTTTCAATCCATGTGCTGTAAATACATTCTAACTCTACACACTGCTCTTAAAATTACTTTATTTAACAAATATATATTGAGATTGTTCTATATCCCGTAAATTTAGCTTGTTTCCAATTTTTTACTGCTCAAAATATTTTTTAAAAGAACAGCAAATATCTGCATTTACACTTCACAGCACACAGAGAGAATCATTTTCATCCACGTCGGATATCAAGAAGAGATTTCCAGCCTAGACGATGTATCCAATAAGGAAATTGCATTTATAATTTTAAAAATTCCCGCAAAGCTCTGGGCCCTGGTGACTTTACTGGAGGAGTCTAGCAAACATTTAAACACTAAACTTACCACAACCCTTCCACAGGAAAGGAAGGAAAACTTCCTCACAAAACTGATTTATGAGGCCAGCAAAATTGTTATATTAAAAATCTGGTGAGGATACTACAAAAGAGAAAATTACAGGCCAATCTCTCCAAAAAGATAGAAGGGGGAGAAAAAGGCAAATTGAATCAAATGATATAAAAAAAGAAATATACAGAGCAACCAAATTTGGTTTACACCAGGAACTCCAGATTGACCTAACATTTGAAAATCAATCAATGTTTCAACTTATTAATAGAATGAAGGAGGGACGCCTGGGGGGCTCAGTCGGTTAAGCCTCTGACTTAGGCTCAGGTCACGATCTCATGGTTTGTGGGTTCGAGCCCTGTGTAGGACTCTGTGCTGACAGCTCGGAGCCTGGAGCCTGCTTCAGATTCTGTGTCTCCCTCTCTCTCTGCCCCTCCCCTGCTTATGCTCTGTCTCTGTCTGTCCCCCTCTCTCTCTCTCTCTCAAAAATGAATAAACATTAAATAAAATATTTTTAAAGAGAATGAAGGAAAAAGATATAAGATCATCTTTAAAATGCAAAGAAAGTGATTTAATAAATCCAAAAATTTATGGTTTAAAAAGTCTCAGCAAACCAGAAATGAAAGGGGGTGTGTATAATCTAATGAAAGGCATGTACCCCAAAGGAAAGAAAGGAAAAATATTCACCCAGACAGCCTGGATCCGTCTACAAGAGCAACCAGGAGGGTGGGAAAGTAAGAAATAAAAGTCCACTTATTCATAGACGAGATAATTTTGTTTCCAGGAAATGCAGAGGGAGAAGACCCAGGGTGTGGAAGCGCTCCACACAGAAGCCTGGAAGTGAACTTGGGGTGAAGCGACCTCCCTCATTCCGTGGTATTGGCGGGAGTCCAGCCACAAGGACCCTGGAACGGGGACCCAGAAATGAGCCACGCGCCCTGGCTGCGCACGGCCCGGGAAAAGGGGTGTTTCCTTCACGTGTCGCTGCGCCACAAAACTTAGGGCTTAAACCAAGCGAGCGTTAGTTACTTCCTGCCAACGACCGAACCGGGCAGGGCGCGGGGCCCGGCTGGACCGCGCTGGAGAAGTCAAGGCGGCCGGGCCGACGCTCCCTGCCCGCCTCCTCCTCCGGGCAGCTGGGGTTTCTCGCGGCCTGCTCAGGAGATGGAGCCCTCCTCGTGTGTGACAGCGGACTCTGCGGAAGGCTTGAGACGCGGCCTCAGATCACATGCTGCCACCGAGGCGCCGCCCTGCTGGTCAGAGCCCCACACAACTCTGTGACCTCTTAGGCGTGTCGTGAGCATCAGCAAAAGTCTAGTGGAGGGGACATAAGCACCCGGAATTTTTTGTGGTCATTTATCAGTGTTTCATTTCTTTGTCTTTTTGGGTCTTGCCTAAGAAGGACTTTCTAATATAACACTGTCCATTAAATATACCGGAATTAAAATTAAAATAAAATAAAATAAAATAATGTAATAAAATAAAATAAAATAATAAAATAAAATAATTTAACCTCCTCAAGGCTTGGTTTCTCCATCATTAAAATACAGATAACAGTATACCATACAAAGGGGAGAGGGAGACCTTTCTATCCCCTGAAAACTGAAATAGCCTGTCATTTATTTTCAGAATTTGTTTATTGTCACTTATTTTTATAATTTTTTTTGTAACATTCAGCTCCTTACCTGAAAATTACCTTTGCAAATACTGTGAGTTGGGATCTTTTTCCCAAAAATAAATAAACGATTGTCCCAATACCACTTATTAAACAATCTACAATTTCCCTTGCTAATTGACATGAACCTGGGGTCTCCCTCGCGTACCATTAAAATGTTTTCTGACGCCGGACTCGCCTGACCTACTGTGTTTTGACACCCAATGGGGTGAGTTTCCCACTTCGTTCGCGATGCCGGCGCACCTGGTGACACTCTGCTTTTGCTGATCCTACACTTGGACTCAGCGATCACACGACACGACCACCTTGCACCATGGTGACTTGCCTGTAATTTACATATTGACCAGGAGCAAACCCTGTCAAGTGTTCTAAGATCCGTGATCTTACTTGACTGTCCTCAAGCCACGCATTGTCAGAATCCCCATTTTTACAAACGGGAGAACATCCGGGAGGGCTGCACAAAGTGTCTACTGTCGTGCGAATAGCACCGCCCCGCAGCAGAGCGAAAGGAGAGCTGGGGGCTCCGGGCGTCGGTCAGCCCGCGAGGGGCAGCCCCTCTCCCCCCCCCACCATCCCCTCCTGGCAATCACAGCCGAGCTCTGCTTGCTTCTCCGTGGTTCAGTAAGTCGGACTCTCTCGAGGGTTCGGCCGTCCGCCGGGAGGGGTGGCCTCGCAGAGTCGAGGGCCTGAGCGCGCGTCCCCACCCGTGTCCCTCCTCGAGGAGTCGTCCGGGGCTGCGGACACGACGGGAGTCCAGGCCGGCCGCCTCCTCCCAGAGCCCGTGAGGCAGAGGCGTTCCCGGGTCTCGCCGCCCGCTCGGCAGGCTTGGCAAGTTCCCGTCGCGGGTTATTGAGCCGAAAGTCGCTCGACCGCGTCGAATCTGTCTGTCTCGATAAGAAAGGCAGAGAGAGAAAATTCAGGATGACGGGCGGAGCACGCTGGAGCCCTGCTCGCCGGCTCTCTTCTCGTTGGCACGTACATCGGTAAGAAGCGCGAGGCAGTCTGGGCCCGCTTCGTTAATCCGCCCTCATCCCAGGACAGAAACGGGAGGTTCCAGGTTTCACGGCTGTTTCTTGGGCGAGAATTTACCACGAGTTCAAAAACAGAAGTCAAAGCCGGCTTGGGAACGGCGATTTCGCAGGACGACACCTTTCCAACTGTGACGAGGCAGGGCGGGGCTCGCCTGGTAATACCGAACGCTCGGATATTATTATTTGAGGCTAACGCAGAGTTCGGCCGGGGGCAGCTCCCTGATAGGGCGGCTGGGAGCGAAAAATGCCCTCTGATCCTTCATAAGCCCGTGGTCTTTAGGTCTTTCAAATAATGATAAAAACTCCCAGAACACACTTTTTATTTTTTGTTGTTCTTTTCATGTTTATTTATTTTTGAGAGAGAGACACAGAGTATGAGTGGGGGAGGGGCAGAGAGAGGGAGAGGCAGAAAACATTCAGACGTGTCTCTCAGAAGTTGGAAGGGGAAGCCATGCGCGCAGTAAGCAAGCCCAAGCTCCTAGCAGCTGCGGACGCTCGCGTGGCTCTGGAGACCCGGCGGCTCCACGCGGGGAGCTGGCCACCGGCCGAGCCGTTCTCCCCTCGGCCAGTCTCGATCCGGGTCTCAGTGCAGCCTCGGAGGCTCCGAGCGCCGTGCGCTGGCTCGGCAGCCGGTCCTCGAGTCCCCAGGCCTCACGCGGACCTGGACCTGCAGCCACAAGGTCCCTGGGCACCTGACGCCCAGAAGGACCGAGGGTCTTTCCACACCGGGTCAAGTGCCGCGGCTGCACCAGCCCCGACTGAGGACTCCCGCCTGCCACCTGTTACCATCCGTTAGCGCTCGTTAGCGGGACCCGGTTACAGCGCGCGCACTCCACAGATGGGGAAACTGGGGTTCAGAGACACGAACATGTGCACTCGTGTGTGCATCTGTCACTTTCTGTCTGTCCGGTGTCACTTCCCACTCATGTCCCCACCCATGTTGACCGAGGGTTCCTGCGGCTTCATACCTCCCCTTCCCCAGGCAAGACCCAGTAAGACCCAGTAAGGGGGAGTTCTCTCTTGTCTCTGGTGCCCACGGTGACCGTCACCCCCAGGAGGAGCAGGCCTGTGTGGCGGAGAGTCACCCTGTTTCTTTGTCCCAAACTAGCAGCCTCTCCAGGCGCTCGGTTTCAGGAGCCATAACGTCCTCCCCTCTTGAGCTGCCGGAGCTGACTCGCGTGACTTGTGTTGGAAGCGTCCCGGCTGACGCCCCATGTACGGCTGGCGGGGAGCAGAGCTGAGATCTGGGCCCCGGCTCCAAAGTCCGCACTGGGGTACGGGCCTCGAAGACTTCCCACTTGCCGGGGACACCGGTTGCATCACCCCCAAACCCTGGGCTCCATTACCCGCTCTCTTCCATCAGACCCCCAGAAATACGTCCTCAGGTCCTGTGACGGGCTCGGGAGGAGACAGGCCGGCCTCTCCAGCCCCAGGGGCGGATGGCTGGCGGGCTCGAGCCGCTCGTCCCCAGCTGAGCGTGGGCTGCTGTGTGGACAGACGGCCACCGTCCCTCCCTGGTGGGGCTCCTGCCGCGCGCCCTGTCCCCGCCGCCTGCCCGGGGCCCCACGTTGTGGACTGCCGTCTTAGAGCTACTGGACCTCAGACGGGTCACTAGCCGGCTGTGCTGACAGGGGTCACCCCACAGACACACTTCCTAGCCACCCGTCCTCACCAGCGCCGGGTCGCCTCAAATCCCACACGGCAGGGGCGAGATTCACCCTCCTGCCCTGCCCCTCCCCCCCTCAGCCCTCCCCCGGTCGGCGTGGATTCTCAGCCTCATCCCAATACAAACCTGCCCAGTCCGCCCCTTCCTCCCACACCCACCTGCCTGAGCACAGTCCTCCACCACCATTGGGCCACCCAAGCCACCTGCTGCCTGGGAGACCAGCCTCCCAAAGTGGCCCCCGCCGTGGGCGGCTGCAGGTGCCCCTGGCCGCTCCACAGGTGCGCTGACTCACGGGGACGCTCTCCTGGGCACCGCTGGCCGAGCCGAGGGCAGTGTGCGTGCAGAGGTCCCCACGGCCCCCGACCCCAGGCCAGCTCTGTCAGACCCGCTCGTGGGAGGGGCTCTCGGGGGCCTGGAGTTTCTGACCCTCCTCGTGCTGATTCACACTGTGGACCCCCGCCCCTCTCTCAGTGTTTGGACAAGTGTGGGGTTTCAGAACAAACAGTTTATTTTAAACAATGGCCTACATTCATTCCTGGGAGACTAGCGCTCCGCCTACTGCTTTCTGCCTTTCTGAACTTGACCGCGTGCTTGGACCCGGGTTGGACCTTGGGCAACGCTTCCTGCCAGAATGTGCCATGGGCCTGGCGGGGGAGGTTCCGGGCCAGGCAGGACCAGCAGCCGCAACACCCTCTCGGTGCCGGCCCCTGAACTCCCCAAGCCCCCGGGCAATTTGGGTGTAATTACAGCCTTTTCAAAGACCGCCTCCATCAGCCTGAGACTGCCGGGCTGCCCTCCCCGCCCCCGCTGCGCAGCCGCCGCCTTGGATCCCGGGGAAAGTACACCAAGTGAGTGCCAAGGGCGTGCCAGGAGTCCTGGCTTCCGGCTGGGGGGGGGCGGTGCTCCCCCGGGGCCTGAGCCACTGCGAGCCCCGCACGTGCCCCTGGGCAAGGTCAGGTGCCCGTTTGGAGAATCCCACCCGCCTTCCCAGAGAGGCCGTGGGTGGGCGGGACGTACAGCCTCCTGGGAACCAGCCCACGGGGAACCAGCTGTGTGCACCTGCTAACTGTCCCGAAATCCGGCTTCTGCGCCTACTTTAGTAAGTGCCTACTGTGTACCCGTCACCATGCAAAGTCCCCGGCATACAGCCACGAGTGGGAGAAAGTTCTCCCCGGAGGAGCTGGTCTAGCCGGGGCTAAGAGTGAGCTTCAGGTGGCGCGGGGGGTGACGCGCCCTCATTAGGGCTCAGGAGGGCCCTGTCCCCAGGGCGGCGACACCCCTAAGTTCACCAGGCATCTGCTCTGAGGGACACGTGTCCTGGGGAAGCTGGTCAGCTCGCCTGTCCCCATCTCAGCCTGGAAGGCTTCCACGCTTCCCAGGATGGGACCCTCGCCGAAGCAGCCCTCCGCGGCCCCCGTCGTCCGGGGTCCTCTGATCCGGGCTCCAACCCCAGCGTCCCCGAGCCGCGGATCCCGCCGGGCCTGCTAGGGGCCTGCGTGCCGTGTCCTCTGCCCCCGCGGCGCTTCCTCTCCGCTCTCACGCACAGTCCTTGAGTCCGTATCTGTTCCCTCTCCAAATGTACTTTGGAAACACATTTTCCTTGAGCCCGAAAGTTTCTGCTACAATGAAGCCATAGGACAGAGGGACCAGGCTGCGATGACACAGCTCCCCACCTGGCTCTGGTGGCTCTGAAGCCTGGGTGACCAGGCCCCACGCTCGGTGAGCACTACCGATCATTCCTACATGTGGCGGGGACGGGTCAGGGGTGGGGGGACAGCCAGGGTTTGAAGGTGAGCAAATATTTGTTCTTGAGTCTGGTCCTCCTGGCCCTCGGCTGGAACTCTAATGCCGTCGTTTTAGGAGCCATTTCTAGTTCACGGTGCTCCTTAGGGTGCTTCGTGGGAAGACCTGGATCCCGATCTTCTCGGCCGAAGGGCAGGCGTTACTACGAGAGGTTGTTCACGATAACGACGAGAAAACACTCGCCGAGAAAGCCCTTCTCGGAACCCACACTGTTACAACTTCCACAGGCAGGACAAGAAGGAAACGCCACGCTGGGGGTTCCGCCTCGGCCAGGGCGCAGGACGACGCCAGCCCCGGGGAACAATCGCACCCAGACACCCGCGGCCTTCCGCGCCCAGCCGCCGCGCACTCGGCAGCGGGGAAGGCAGCGCGGGGCTTTCGAGCACCCACGACGCTCCGCACACTCAGGCTGACGCCTCGCATCGTTGCAGGAATCGAGGGATGCAAATATTCCCCAGACCTTTCCAGAAGGCAGCGGAGCCGCAGAGGGACGCAGCGGACGGGAGCACGAGATCCGGCAAAGCTCGGGGGTTCCTGGGAGCCGGGCTCGGGGCCTGGGCCTCCTCCCCGCCCCCGCCCCCCGGGACCCTCGAGGCCCAGTCGTGAGTCTGACGCGGAAGCCGCAGGGGAGAGGCGCTAGCGCCCAGGTGGGGCAGCCGCGAAGAGAAGTACAGTCGGGCCGGAGCTCCCCGGGCAGAGGGGCGGCCCAGGACCCCTGTCCTCGCACACGCTCCCTGGAGTGGCCCCGGGGACTGTCTGGAGAGAAGGAGGCTCAGAGTGTCAGGAGAGACTGGTGGAGCCGGAGGGTCCCTCCCGATGGCAGGGAACGGTCCCTCCCCTCCCCCCGGCCCCCGCCCCGCCCCGCCCCTGCCCCTCCCCGGCCGCCACCGGGCCTTCCGCGTTCTGCCGGCTCAGGGATTCTATTGAGAGAGCAAGAACCGGTGTGCAGCGCGGCTTCCCGTCCTGGGCGGGGGCCGGGGCTGCACACAATGCGAAAGGGAGAGGCCCGCCGGCTCCCGGCAGGACAGCACGCCTGGCGGTGCGGAAGCGCGGTCGGCGGGACAGAGCCGCTGAGCCGTCAGGGTGGGCCAGCTCCGCAGCAGCCGGAGGAGGGACTCGGCCGGGACCTGCGCTCCCCGCTGCGGCCTGCGGCCCGCCACCTGCCCCCTCCTGTCCCTGCGCTGGGCGCTCCCCGAGGAAGGCGGCCCCAGCACCCAGGACCTCGGAGCAGGATTACAGAGAGGGGAGCGGGGCCCCGGCCCCCGCCGCGCGGACAGGCGCCCTGCCCCGCACCCTCACGTCTAAGCAGCCCCTGCTCTGAGCCACCGCAGCGTGGCCCTCCCACCCTGTCCCCTCGGCGGGACACCAATCTGTCGCCTCCCTGGTCCACCGAGGCCGGTGCGGGGTCCTCCCTGCTGCGCACCGGGCCCAGCCCCCACCCTCCCGCTGGCGAGGATCGAAGACCGCCGGCCGGCCCCCTCCCGCCTGCGTTCACACGAAGGACTCCACGCCGCAGGCAAGCTCCGTGTTGCGAAGCGGTGTTTGATGGCGTGGGAAATTTGCTTCGCTCTACGTGAAATGGAATTATATTTACACACACGGTGTGTACAATATAATTGGAACTTTCAGGGGAAAATATAAGCCGAGGAACGGGGCCTGAGCGTCCTGCCCTGACAGCACGCCCTGCCGCCAAGCTCAGGAGCTCCAGAGGTGGTCGCCTTTGCCCTGTGCGTTTTCTTCTACGATGATTCTGTGCCATTTGGAGACTAGGAAGCCGTGGGGCCCCGGGCGGCCCAGTCGGTGGAGCGGCTGACTCTTGATTTTGGCTCGGGTCATGATCTCGAGGTTCATGAGTTCAAGCCCCACGTCAGGCTCTGCACTGACACTGAAGAGCCTGCTTGGGATTCTCTCTCTCTCTGCCCCTCTCCTGCTCACACATGCACTCTCTCCGTCTCTTTCTCTCCCTCTAAACAAATCAACAACACCCAGTGCTCACCCAACAAGTGCCCTCCTCAGCGCCCGTCACCCACACCCCCCTCGCCGCTCCCCACCCACTCCTACTCTGTTCTCTGTGTTTAAGAATCTCTCCTGGCTTGCCTCCCGCTCTGTTTGAAATTATTTTTTGGTTTTTTTCTTACTTTTCCCATTGTTCATGGCTAACTTAAGAAAATGCAATTGATTTTCATTATTCGCTTTTTGTCCTGTGACCTTGCTACATTCATCTCTTCTGGAAAGCTTTTTTGTATATTTCATAGGGTTTTCAACCTGTGTCACCGGTATCATTTGTGAATGGCGACAGTTTTATTTTGCTTCTGGTCTTTATGCCATATTTCTGTTTATTGCCTTCTCGAACTATCTGAAACCTCTAAGAGAATGTTGAATAGAAGTGGTGAGGGCATCCTCGTTCCCAATCTCACGAGAGAATAATTATTATTTTACAATAAATAGGATGCGTATTACAGACTTTCCTTATATTCTCTTTATTGACTTGAGGAAGTTCTCTCCTATTCCAAGACGGCCAAACATTCTTATCATCAAGTTTGTCGGCCACTTTTCCGATTCTGTAAGATCCCCTTGGTTCTCTCCTTTCTTTGGTTAATGTATTTTCTTTCTTCCCAGTAAAGACGTATCGTTCTTGTTCTCAAGGTGCCAAGACGCGTTCTGGGGAACTTCTCAGATCCAGAGTTCTTGCCATGTTCTTCGAGAAGAACGGCTGACGCCCATCTGCCCTGAAACACGATCTCCACCACGCTGTGGCTTACCCCCTAGCGCTGACCGCGGGGTCTTCCAAAGAAAAGCAAATCGAGACATCGCTGAGGGAAGCGGGAGATGTCAGTTTCTCTTCCTTGCACCGTAAGACCGCGGGGTCGGAAACGGGGGAGTAACTTCCTCCAAATGCACTTGACCATAAGCTGCGCGAGGAAGAAGCAGTTGTGTTTTCTCCACAGGGGCATCCCCTGCACCTGGGGCCAAGCTTGGCACCTGGTTTTATTCGGTAAATATTTGTTGAATAAATGAACGGGCAAACGAATGCGCGTGTGGGCGAGTGAGCCAGTGAAGAAGTGAATGAAATACTGAGTGAGTGGATGTAGATTCCCCGGCCGGGACCCCGGCACGCAGCTGAACAGATGCGGAACCACACGCGCGTGCGGCCAGAAGTAGGAGGAGGGCTGCTCTCCCTGTGGGATTCAGGAGGAAGGCAGACGTCTGAGGGACTCTGGCTACTTTTTTTGGTTTCGGAATGCCCACGTACTTATTATTTTTAGTTAATCCCATCTGTTTCTTGCCTTCAAAAGAAAAGTTCCGATGTGTTTATCTTCATCAACAGCAAGAAAAAAGAGGAAACTGCCCTATTTCGCACCCTAGTGACCCCCCCGCAAAATGTCCACTGCCCACCCCAACCATCGTAGGGTCTACCGGGCGAGAGGTCTTAGTTCCGGAGGGAGAAATGCCTCCCCCGGGGCCATAACAATGGTTTCGCCGATCTGGGAGTTTAAACTGCCTCCCGGCCACCTGAGCCCTTCATACGTTGACTCAACGGGCACAGAGGGAGTTCCTGCGCTGGCTTGGGCGAATGGCCCTGACCACCAAGGGGGACGCTGAACCGCTGCTCCACGGTGGAGGGAGGAGTCTGGAACACAGGGTGTGTCTCGGTGCTACCATGTCCTGAAAACCATACAGCGGAAAACCACAATAACTCCATTCAAGGAAGACTGGCGGTGGCCAGGGTCCTTCAGGACCGAGCAGGATAAAGAAGCATGAGCAGCTGAGGCGTTTGCTGAGAGCAAAGGGAATACAGACCGGGGGGCGGGGTGGGGGGGAGGCAAGGAGGGTAGTGACAAACACCAGCTACGACTTAGTGACTAGCTACAGAAAGGACTGTATTTGTCATGAGCATTCATTCCTTATTTTGTCGTCAATACATTTGCATAGATACATATTGACCAGATATTTTTGTTTCTTCCTTTCTTCTTCTTGTATAATTTGACATCGCCGAATGGATAAATGTCAATTCATCAATGTCACAGGGTAAATACAGGCCGTCCGGACAAGAGTAAGCATCACAAGAGGACTTCACCTCCGCTTCTGGAGAAGGGGTTTAGTTCATCTTGCGTTGTACGCAGGAGAGTTGTGTCCTGTGAGGCCAACGGATGACGTCATGCTTGTCTTGACTTGGAGATTAACTGCAGGCTAAGGAGACTAGATGGGTCCAAGTCGGCTAAGGACGGACTGTGATGGTCAGTCTTGTCGTCCACCAGGCAAGGCTAGAGTTGTCAGCGACCTGAACATTCACGTAAGTGTTGCAGCAAATGTAAGTGTGCCCAAAGTCCATAAGCTCGTGCGACTTTGTGTACAGAATGTGACTTTGAGGAAGGAAGATCGCCCAGATGATCTAGGTGGGTCTGACCCAACCCGTTGAAAAGCCGGAAGAGAAATGCCGAGGCCTCCCGGAAGAAGGAGCCCCCCCCCCCACAGACGAGGCCTCAGCTGCGCGGAGAGCCCAGCTCCTGGCACCGGGGGCCCCCCCGGACTCAGAGCTGCGCCCACCCCACAACCCGCAGGCCAGTTCCTCGTACTGCATCTCATCATGTGTGTTTCCTGCTGATCTGTCTCTCTGGCTAAACTCTGACTGACACAGATTTTTGGAACCAGAAGTGTGGAGAACAGCAAACTGACCAGAAGCTGAGAACCAGGACCGAGGAGAGAGCGGGACTCTGGGCTCCGTTTCCCACCTGAGACGTGTCTGTGGGACGCTAGGGCAGAAAGGGCAGTGAGGTTCTCCAACGGCCGAGTAGCTTCGTGATGCTGTTGGACACCCCTGTTGTGGGAGAGCCTGGTGGCCAATCGCGCCGGCATCGGATGGATGTGAACTTGAGCTGCTGGCTCTGAGGACGGAGAGCAGCGTTGTCACGGCCGGTGTCATCTCCGGTGTCCGTACTTCTCCTGCACATGGGGACTCAAGACCAGGATCTAAGAGCCTCCGAGAGTCCAAGGACAAGGCAGGAAGATCTCACCAGAGCCCTAAGCCGGCCATAACCAAACCCGCACCTGCAGAGTGGAAGCGCTTTCACAGAGGGCGCCTCAGCCTGACTCCGGGCGGCCTCTGTGCGCCGACTGTTCCTGACACCTCCTCCTTAGAAATTCCAGCGCCTCCACTACCCGGGGATGGGTTCCTGAAGCCCCTGAGACCTCCGGATTTGAGTGCAGAATTTAGCGCGTCTGCACACAGATGCCTTTTTCTGGGGACAGCTCGTATGGCTTTTATCAAATCCTCCAACGAGTCTGTTAAGTTGCTCCCGCCCCCAGAGGAAAAAAAAAGTTAAGAACCATTGCTGTTTGTTCCGAGAGGGAGCAGGATTCACACAGCCCCGTCCCCCAGACTTGCAGCTCTGCAGCCGGGAAGCCGGTTACCGCTTCAGAAGCCCGGAGTTCCCAGGCACGCTCGGAACTTCCTGGCCATCATAAAATCCCCATTCTATGCGACCTGACCATTGTGTTAGAGGGTAGACTCGCTCTGCAAGAAGTCCCTACTGGGGCAAGACTGTGGTCGACATGGCGCCCGGGGAAGGCGGGGAGTCCACGGGCCGTGTGGCCGCACCATCCTGATGGATCGAAAGAGACAAGGCTCACAGACGGGAACATCAAAGCCATGAAAGTCACGTGGCAGACGATGTGTCTGGGGTTGGAAAACGGGTCTCTCGGACCCCAGAGACTGGACGGAGGAGAGTCCAGCCTCCTTATGAGAAATAAGAAAAAGCTGAGGGCCAGAACTGCCTTGCCTGCAGTCACACTGAATGACCGCGGTGGCGCTAAGATGACAGCCCGCAGGCCAGTGCTCCCCTGCCCAGGCTGGTGCTCCCCCACCACACTAGTGCTCCCCCACCCAGTCCAGTGCTCCCCCACCCAGTCCAGTGCTCCCTCACCCAGTCCAGTGCTCCCCTGCCTATGCCGGTGCTCCCTCACCCAGTCCAGTGCTCCCCTGCCTATGCCGGTGCTCCCTCACCCAGTTTAGTGATCCCCCACCCAGTCCAGTGCTCCCCCACCCAGTGCTCCCCCACCCCCAATCTGGTGCGCCCCCACTCGGGCTGCCCCCACCCAGGCAGGGCTGACTCCTGTGTTAAGACAGGCCACCCTGACAGTGAATTCCAGGCATTCTGAGGAATTCCACTCACCCTTATCAGGGGGCTTGCTGAGGCCGCCTTATCTCTGTGTGAAGTACCAGCGATAGAAGGCTTCCATCAGCTCCATCAGCCCTGCCCTTAACCATTTGGACTTAATCCCATGAGCGTCTGGTGACATCTCCAACGAGAGGGTGGAGGGACCAGAGTCTCTGGGGCGGTCCTGTCCCCCTGCACGCGGTCAGCTGTAACACAATGTGCTGCCTAGATATTTACACACATATAAACACGCACATATATGCATGACTACATGCCTTTCCACATATGTAAAAATGTATATTTAAATGACCTTTCTATTTGAGTCTTAAAGGCAACGAACTTTCAGGGCCGTGCCGTGGCTCAGCTGGGCGTCCGTCAGTTTGCACCCCTCCCCCCGCCGGGGAACGAGTGTCGCCACATGTGGAGAGGATTCAGGGGTGTCCTGACCCCAGCCTCACCGCTACGCGCCCGCAGGACCCCCGGGTGGCATCTGTTAAATGAGGGCTGGGCTCCGGGGGCCAGCCGGCAATCCCATCCCACAGGCCTGCTGGCCCGGCACGGTTTAAAATCATGACGTTTCATTTTAAAGCTCAAATATCTGGCTTCTCTTTAAAGGAAAGAGGGAAGGGAGGGAGGGAGGGAGGAAGAAAGGAAGGAAGGAAGGGAGGCAGGCAGGGAGGAAACACAGGGGTTGGGCACACAAGTGTCTCCTCCGCCGTCGGCTGTGGGCCCCCCGCCCCGCCCCCTCCCCGCTCCACGTTTAGACTCCCCGGTGCTCCCGCAGGCGGCACGGGCCTGGATGCTCGCCCTGGGGTCTCCGTGCCCCCGGCCGGAGCTGCCATCCGGCCACCCTGATCCTGAACCAGACGTCCACAGTCGGCTGAAGGGAAGGTCCCCTCGGCTTTGGGGAGGCAGAGTCGCTCGGGCCCAGCTCAAAGGAGGAACTCCGCTTCCGGAGAAAATGCGCGTCCTCTCTTTTCCACGGGAACTCAGCCACGACAGCGTCTGCGTGTGCCCCTAAACCCTGGGAACGACCCAGGACTCCCTGCACGACACAAGCCAGGAGGCCATCGGTACGGGCTGCGCCCTCCTCTGCGCCTCTTTGTGCCACACACGTCCCGGTATCGCCTCGTGGGCTCGTGACGGAGGCAGGAGCGTCGGCCGCGCCTCTGCTGAACCCGGCCGCTCTGGCGTCCCGGACGGAGGGGCGTCCTTCGGGGAGGCGGGTCCTGCCTCGGCCTGCTCCCTGCCAGGCCCCCGTCGGACGGGGCCGGAAAGACGGCAGCACCGTTTGCACCGACGTCGGACATGACCCGGGGTTGTTCAGAGTAGTTTCATAACTGGATGTTACAGGACTTGCGTTCGGGGACTTTTTCAGTGAGGAACAGCAATTTTGAGACGACCTTAAAAACGTCTGTCTGGAAAGAAAAGAAACAGCTACGCGTGTGCATCTTTCCCGTCCGCTCACGACCCAGTTTGGCTGGCGGACTCTCTCCTATGGTCGCACTCCTGAGAGCAGGTGGTAGTATATTCTCCCGGAAAAGCTCTTAATCCCTTTAGAGATTGCTCTGCGAGCCTCAAGTCCCCGGAGCGGAGTCTTTGATGTGGAGCGGTTTCCGCGAACAGGCCCGCGGGACACGGGGCCCACGGGCGCTCTGGCGGGGGCGGGGGGCGGGGGGAGGCGCTCGTGGGCTCCGTCCTCGGCTGGCCTGCCCTCGCTCCTCTGGGCGGACTCTGGGAGCGCACTGCCCGCTCCCTCACGGTAGTGAGAGGCGTGTCTACGCGGGGCTCCGGCGCTCGGCCGAAAGCGAAATCGCGTTCTCCGGCCGCGTGCATTATTTATGGGCAGTCATACATTTTTAAACAAAATAAATAATGTATTTAGAACAGTGTCATTTTATGACTGTTTACCAACTGGATGGTTTAAAGGGACCGAAACAATGTGAAAATACTTTTTTTAAATAAGTTAACAGTAAAGAACCCACAAACTTTGACTTTTAGGCACATCTCACGGTGCGTGCAGCAGTGTACAGACTAGTGACCACGCTGCGGGAGACGGGGCTGGGGGCGGCGAGGAGCCGAGACCTCGGGGACTGAACGCCCGAGCTCCGACCTGGTGGCGATGCGTGTGCCTGTGCATGTGCGTGCGCGAGCGGGGGAGGAACGGGGGTGTGGCTGCGAGAGCGAGAGCGTGTGCTCGTGTCCCCAGGAAAGGGCTCGTCTCCGTAGGAGGGGGACCGCCCCGCACTCGCGCCCGGCTCCGGAAGGACCCAGCCCCAGGGGCGTCGGCCTCCGCCGGGCGTTACCGGCCTGCAGAGCCCCACGATGGAGGCCGGCTCGTAGCATCGTCTTACGTACCTGCCGATGCATCGGATCCCGTTCAACTCGCTGACCATCGGTGAGCCGGCGCTGCAGAAGCTCCGGGGTCACGGTCTCGCACTTCTGGCTGCAGCGCCAGGTGGCGGGAAGAGGGTACTTCTTCCCCGAACGGCGACGGCCCTGCCGAGTCCCCGGCCTGGGCTGGAGGCAGGGTTGCCAGGAGAAGGGGCGCCCCGGCATCTCTGGCTCACAGGCCCCTGCAGTCAGAGCCCTCGGACCAGCCAGAGCCCCGCCGAAGGACGCCTCGGTCCCCGTGTCCGGACATAGAGTGTGCCCTGAGTCGCCGCATCGCCGCTGACCACTCCCGCCTGCAGTTGGCGCCCTGGTCCGGGGGCCAAGGCCACTCTCTCTGTCCCCATTTCGGAGCGCTGGCCCCCCAGAAAACACGGACGAAGAGCAAGGGCAGCGCAGCGTCAGCAGGGGTAGTAGGGGGATGGGGTTGGCGGATAGACTCCGCCCCGCCAGGGCCTCGGGGACTCGACAGAGGCTGTGGCCGTCTGCACCCAGGCACCAGAATCCCCCTCCCGGGGAGACGGGTCCCTGCGGGGGCAGCAGAGAAGGCAGCGCTGGGGGAGGCTGGGTTTCGGCCGGAGGGGGGCGGGCAGACCTCACCAAAGGCTGAGAAAGGTGGGCTCGGCCGCACGTTAAGAGAAGGCGACTGTGGGGTCGTGGACGGCTTTCAAAGGGGACCGTCGGCCCCCTGAGATTTTATGCAAAATCGTGTGTTTCCACGTTGGCGCGTGTGTGTGGAAAAAGGGTCTATGGCTTTTCATATTTTCAAAGGCTTTGCTATCCCGCAGTTACAGAATCTCGCACTTTACGCAACAGAGACGATTTTAAACACAGATTTATACTCTTCATCCTAAAGCCACTTCAGGGGGTGCTTCTAACGCCTGTCGGGAGCAGGAGCGAGCCCAGCAGACAGCATCTGGGAAGCAGAGGCCGGAGACAACTTGTGCATTTCCCTGCATGTAAATGAAACGGCTTCTCCATGACCTATAAACTCCGTCCTAGCGCCGTCCTTGTGAGCGACGCACGGCGAGCCGCGATACACCGGTCACGCGAGCTCGGGAGCCCTCCCTCACCCCTGCGGGCCCTGCTCGCAGCCAGGCCTGCCGCTCCGCCCCACGCGGCGAGCCGGGCGCCCGACACAGGCCGCAGGACCTCGGGGTTTGCTGCTCGGGTCGGCTAAGTTCGCAGCTGTGCCCCGGGCTGCGGGACAGGCCACCTGCCAGACGGCCTGACGGTCCCGCCGTGCGCAGGCTGGAGTTGCAGACTCCCGGGTCTGAGGAGCCCCGTGTCAAGGACCCGGCCCCGTGGGCGCTCGCTCTCGGCTTCCCGGCCGGGGAGGCTCCCGCCCTGCCAGGGGAGTGGCGTCGGGGTGTCCCGACCGACTGGCTCTTCCGGACGCACTTGGACAGAAAGGTCACGCCTCCGCCGAGCTCACCAATCACGCGGAAAGGTGGCCGAACCTGCGTGTCGCCTCCAGGCTGTGCCTGGGGAGGCAGTGACGACGTCATCTCAGGAGCGAGCTACATGAGCCCGGGCTGCTCGGAGCTCTGCGGCCTCGCCAAGCCCGGATCCCTCCCGGGCCCTCGGCCCCCAGCTCCGGGACGGGTCTGTGAATCCCCTACGGGAGGCCGGGACTCGGCGGTCCTTCCAAAGTGTGCACGCACAGTGCACCTGAGCCAGGTCCTCCCCACAGCGCAGACCCCGCGGCCGCCCCCCGCGCCCTCGCAGGCAGAGTCCCGCCCCACCTGGGGTCCCCGAGTGCCCCGGACTGACCACTGCTGTGCCTGCTCTCCCCCCCACCCCACCCCCACCCAGCCCAGAACGGAGTTGCGCCTCGGTGACCTGAGTCAGCTAGACGGTGCCGGGTCCATCAGGGACCCTCCGATTTCAAATCCGAGCTGACCTCACTCTGCTCCTTGGTCCCTGCTCTGCTGAGAACACCTCCTTCTCCCGGGCAGGCAGTTTGGAGAGTCTGTTCGGAATCTGAAAGACGGGACGTTCAAAATCGTGTGTCCCCGTGGCTCCCGCAGGGCCCCCCTCTGCAGTGCTGGTAAAAACTAGGTGTCCGCTCCCCAGGGACACGAGCCGCATACGCCCAGCCCCCCATTTCCTCGGGTGCTCAGACACCCCCAGGCGTGAGAGACGGTGCAGACACCGGCAGGTACTTGCCGAGCGGGGTGTCTCTCTGTCACCGGCCAGCCAGGCCACCACGGGCCTGCTGCTGCTCTCCGCCCCCCGTGTCCCGTCTGTAAGCAGAGGAAGGGCCTTACCCTCCCCGTCTGCTTGTGAAAGCCCGGCAGAGAGGAGGCGAGATTAGGACCACGTGGGGCCACGTCCAGGGTGGTGGCTGTGCGGACTGAAGCCATCCCCCCTCTCTGTGCCCTCCCCCCTCCCCTCCACATGCCCTCCACGGGCCCTGCCCCCCCACACCTCCCCATGCCCTCCACGGGCCCTCCCCTCCCCTCCACATGCCCTCCACGGGCCCTCCCCCTTCCCCGTGCCCTCCACTGGCCCACACAGGCCCTCCACTGTCTGCAGCCACGGGTTCCCTCTGGGGTCAAGAAAAAAGAGATTTTCACGTTCCAAACAGTTAGTTACTACGAAACTTTGCAAACTTTACAGGCGACACTAAGACATAACAAACCCGGTGAACGCAACCATCAAAGAGCAGGTTTCAAGGCATCAGTTATTTCTGAAGTCAAAGATTAAAAGACCAACATGGATTCAAACACGTGACAGTGTGTCCCGAGAATCCAAGGATCTGGTGTCCCAGGGAGAATCCGACGCCCACTCGAGACCCCAGGACGCGGCCCTTCCCCGCCCCCAGCCCCGGGACGGGCGCCGTGAGGGCCAGTGTGCCTCCGTCCGTGCCGGCCGCCCCTTCCCGGAACCTAAGCTCACTGGGCCGAGAGCAAGCACCCCTTCCGTCCGGATCCCTTCTCTCGCGACGGGGCCCTCTCCCAACAGCACACTCGAAGAGGCGAAAGGATTTGAGTTGCCATCTGATTTCTTTCCATCTGAGTCGTTGGACTGACTTCACACATTCCAGGTTCTCCTGGCTCGTTTGGCACGTGTGGAGCCAGGGGATGGTGGTGGTCAGAGCTTTCCGGGGTTGGGTTGACGCCCGGGCCTGTGCCCGCTGAGAGCCTTGGCGGCAGGACACCGGGCGGGTCTGTGGGCCGGGAGAGTCGTCGGCCAGCCCAGCTCTGCAAAACGGGCAGCCGCCACCAAGGAGCCCCTGAGGCTGAGACGCCGGCCCCACTCCAGCCTTAAAGAGACCTCAAGAGTCTGCGGGATCTTCAGGGAGCCCTCCTTACAAGGGCAGAAGCTTCCAGACCCAGAGGGACCGAGCTGCCCCTTCGGTAGCCGAGAAACATCCCTACAGGTGAAGCAAGGCTCCTCCGCCTCGCCGGTCAGCGCGGGGCCGCCCTGCCCGTGTCCTGTTCCCTCCCAAACCGTGGGCCGGCAGAGCACTGGCCCCCCTGAACCTGTCGTTGACCCAGCGGGCCTCCAGCAGGCTGTCAAATGCCGACCCCCGGCCCACCCCAGGCTTCACAGCAAGCACAGCCCGCCGTTGGCCCGGCCCCGGGCACGCGGGGGCAAGCACGTGTCTTTAGCTCCACTTCCCCGAATGCTTTGTTGCCGAATAAATAACTGAGCTCTCTAACAGTGACTGAGGAAAAGTACAAATAAGATCCATCTCAACAAAAGGAGAAAACCGAGTGACCACGGTCCCTTCCCCGGGCCGGGCGTCGGCCACAGTCGGAGCGGAACCGCCCGCCCACGACTATGCCCGCAGATTAACCGGCCAGCCCGGCTTCCCTGGCCCTGGAATGTCAAGGACGGCATGAATCGCAGCAGCGTGAGGCTCAGGGAGGAGACCGCAGGACGTGAGACCGTGTCTCAGAACAGGACCTGCCAAGCGGCCGTGCGCCCTGGCCCCCGGGATCGATCGTGGGGCGGCAGCTCACGCCCCGGAACGGGAAGGCGTGGGGGCCCTGGGACCAGGACGCGCCGCGGTCTGCGCGAGTCGTTACAGACGGACTCCGTCACGGCACCAGGCGTGAACCCTGCGCACTTTCCGATCCGTGGCCAGAAACGTTGCATTTTTAAAAATGACTTTAGGGGGTTTATTTATTATTCCTTTATTTTCACACTTGAAAGCAAACCTCAGGTATGTGATCAGAAGTGTCAATTCTCCCTTTGAAAAATGTTAAGTGAATACTTCAGATAAACAAACGTTTCATTGGACTCGGCCCATGAAACAGTGGGAGAGACGTGTGGTAAGTGCCACTTCCGTGCTGGGTGGCCTTGGGCCACGCGGTGTCCTTGCTGTGGCCCGTGCTCACCTGTAAGCTGCAGGTGCACTGGGGCCTTCTCTGGAAGGACTCTGCGAACCACAGCCGCCTTCACACGCTAGCAGCACATGACGCGTAGAAAGCACTCACCAAACCTCAGCCGCTAATATTCCTGCTGTTGCTTCCTCCCCGTCCGCCGGTGCCCGGGCGGGGAGATTCAAACAGACGTGGACTGCCGACGTGTGGGCACAGAAACTGAGCCGTTCCCCTCGCTGTCATGGCGCCGAGTTCAAGGCAGACCAGAAGAAATGGAGCTTACGTGACACAGAAGTGATATGGAAAATGCCGACCGGCCCAAGCCAGCCCCCAGGACCCGGCGTGACTCTCGGCTCGGCGGAGTTCCGGGGGGCAGCCGTGGGTCCCCAGCCTGAAAGGCACCGCCGCGCCATGACCCTACGACCCCTTCCTGCTTCGGAAGATCGGCATTGAATCACCCGGACCGAAGCTGCCTCCAGCCTCCCCTAGAGCTGGCTCTGGTCTTGTGGGGCCACACCTCACCCCGAAAGGGGCCCGGGAGACAGGAAGGTGTGGTGCGGCCCCTTCCCTCAAGCTCGGGATCTCAGGATGAAAGGCACCGTGGGAACGCCGAGTAGCACCCCTGGGAGGTCACAGCACCTTCTAGAAATAGCACTTAGCACAAACCACTCCTCGAATTACTCCATCCACTTCCCAGCAGGCCTGGGCGGCCTCGGGGGAAGGCGGAGGCCACCCGGTGACTCTCGCAAGGAGGCCTCAGTGTCCCGAGTGCTGGAGACAGTCATCAAGCTGATGAAGTTTCAGCCGAGTCGAATGTGTCATTAATGATTATCATTGCTTATTTTCACCAGGGGACAGTACGTTCTTTATATCGGTGAAATTCTCCGATTGTTCGGCGTGGAGTGGACACCTCGGAGCAGCCCGACAAAGTGAGATGCAGGAAGGGCGTCGCCTCCACGCTGCACCGCGGAATTGCCGCCGCCCGCCGTGGGGATCGGGCCCTGCGCGGAACCCGGCCGCTGCGGCTCCCCGAGGCCGGGCAGCACATGGCTGGGGAGGTCTGGGGCTTTCCCTTCCACGGTCAGCCCGGGGCCTGGCACTTGCTCCCACAGACCCCGGCCCCTGTCTCCTCCAGGGACAGCCCCGTCACCAACCAAGCGTCAGAACCACCTGACGGAGGCGTGAGGCTTCCCGGGGATCCCCTGAGTCACCCATTCATCAGCAAATACGTGTTCAACCGCCCACTCTGCGCCAAGCGCTGCGATGACTAACCCACGGCTCCTTCCCTCGAGAAATACATCATTTCAGGGAGGCGAGCAGGTTAATTACCCGGGGTTTCGCAAGGCTGAGCGCAATAGACGCTTTAATAAACGTGTAGACGGCGTGCTGTGGGGGCGCCGGGCGCAGCACCCAGACCTGAGTGGCAGCGTCAGGACTGAGCCGGCGTCCGAGCGACTTCAAAGGCACCCGGGGCACAGACAGACGGGCAAGAGGGGCCGACCCAGGTCGGGAGCCCCTGGCTAACCTTCCACTTCCGGTGTAGCCGGTGACACCGTTCATGGCTCAAATATGTCCCTGGAGAACAACCCTTGGTGTAAGGTGCGCTCCTGGCTCTCTCTGGTCCGTAAAGGAAAGCAAACGCTTCACTCTTCCCCTCCCCCCCTTGATATACATTTCTGCTTTTCTCTTAGCATCGTCTTTTTAATTTTTAAAAAATGTTTATTTTTGAGAGAGAGGGAGACCCGGAATCCGAAGCTGTCAGCACAGAGCCCCACTTGAGGCTCGACCCGAGAGCCAGGAGATCATGACCTGAGCCGAAGTCAGACGCTTACCCGACTGGGCCCCCGGGGGGGCCCCTCTTAGCATCATCTTCAGAAGATCTTTATCCCCCGGTACCTGGAGACCTTCCTCACTCTTTTCTGACGTCCGCAGGCTTTCCCGGCTGCCCCAGATGGAGCCGGGCCTGGGTCAGTTCCAGCCTCTCGCTCTCACGCCTGGGCCACAGCCGGCGGCGCCGCCCGGGAGTCGGCCTGCAGGTGGGCCGGTGTCGGTCGGGCTGACGGAGCCGGGTGCTGGCCCGGATCCCTGCGTCCGGAGTCCCGGCAGAGGGTACGGCCCCGCCCGCGGGCGCCCCGCCACCGTGTCCGCACCGGCAGCGCATGACGGCGCCTCCTCCACAGCCTCTGGGCCAAAGGCGCCCTCGGACCTCCGCGCCGTCTGCCCCTCTGATGGACGAGACACGAGTCTCACGTCCACGACCCTCGTGGGAATGACGAACAGCCACGAGATGCGCGTCCCTAGAGGAGAGATCGTTAGGCGTCCCCGCACCTGCACGCACACCTAAATTACCCGATTTCAGCGAGTCGGAGGCGAGGCCGCGCAGAACGCAGCCCGGTCGGCGACCCCAGAGCCTCTCCTCCTGGATGGAGGTGAAGCGGGAGAGTGTCCGCAGAGAGCACGGGCTGTGTCCTCTGCGAACGTGACCTTTGGACAGTGACGCCCGAGCACGCGGCCATGTGCTGCGGCCAGCTGCCCGGAATGACCGTCTCTGGGGGACACCGGCTGAGTCTCCTCACGGCCGAGCTGGCATGAGGGAGGGGTGGGGGCTGGGGCTCGGGACGGCCGTCCTCAGGGGCTGGGGTCCTCACGGCTCCGGGTCATGCCTGTGGCAGGACACCCGCCCACCGCAAAGCCTCGGCCTCGGTGCTGGGACCTGGGACCTGCCGTGACTGTCACCAGCGGCTCAGGCCGGCCACCAGCCCTTCTCTGGACGCGGCCTGGAGGGAAGGAGGAGCCCGGCTGTCTCCGACGGAGGAAGCCGGTGCTGGGTGGGAAGTACGACGATTATTTTTAATTGGATCAAAATGGGGCAAATGGGGCGTGGCCATGGGGTCGGGCGGGGTCCGTGCTGGGCCACAGGCCCGGTCCCGGCAGAACTCTCCCGCTGGCTGTGGTGGTTGGTCCGTGGCTCTCAGCTGCCTCTGACACGGCCGAGCGAGCCCGGTGAGGACCTGAGGTCACGCTGTGTCCCCAGGCGGGCTGCTGGCCTCCTTGGTCCCAAGACCACAGCCTGCCCGTGGGGACACCCCAGACGGCGGAGCACATGACAGGCTCCACAAAGACTCCCGCTGATGGCTTACCCGCACGCCCAGGGAGCGAGCAGGGGCGGCCCCGAGGGTCCCTCTCTCTGCTTGCCCTTCCTGCCTCCCCTCTTAGCCCGGGGAACATCCTCCCCCGTGTCCCTCCGAGCTGCTGCCCGCGCCCCAGAACCCAGCAGCCGACGCAGGGGAGGGGGTCCCCAGTGTGAGTCCCCACGGCCTCCGCGCCCCCACTAGCACAGACGCTGGGCTTGGGACGAGTCACTTTGAAATAGCCCTGCTCCCCGTGTCCCTGACTGAACGACCGGAAAGCCGGACCCTCCTGTCCCAGCGCGGGCTGTCACTTGCTGGCCCTGACCTTGGCCACAGTGGGCCTTCACAGCCTCTCGCTTCATGTGTAAAATTGGGGAAATGTCCCCAGGCTTTTGCAAAGATCACATACGATTGTCACTACGGGGGCCTCCGGACGGGCTGCGGGGTGAGCGAAAGAGAAGAACGGGTTGGAGGGCGGGTGTGGGAAGAGGGGGTCCCGCCTGAGCCCAGGGGTGTCACTGGGCCTCTGACGACCCTTACCTCAGGGATCGGGGATCGGCAGGTTCGGGGAGGGGTTCTCAGCTGGGCTCTGGAGTTCTGAGATGTCTCTAAGCGGAGAGGCCCCGGAGGCAGCCGCCGGGGAGAGGCCGCGGTTGGGCCCAGGCGACCGCACGGAGCTGCACTGGGAGCCGCTGGTGGGAGCTGGGCGGTCAGTGCAGGGAGGGGCCAGGACTGCACTCCGGACAGACAGTGAGAGGGCAGGGAAGGGGCCCCAAGGGGAGGCCGAGAGAGGGCCCCGGGAGGTGGGAGGGGAGCAGGAGGGGCTCTGGACGGAGCGCGGCGAGCTGGGCCGGGGTCGGCGGTTCGGGGACAGACAGAGACAGAAGCAGGAGTGGAGACCCCGATCCAGGACGCGGGGGCCGTGGGCCAGGGCTCAGGGGCCAGACAGAGGTGGCTCGTCGAGTTTGCCGCAGGGGGTAGGGAAACGGGGTTGCTGTGGGGCCAGCTGGGTATTGTTCAAGAGGGAGACATTTGCTGTTCAGGTACACCCGTGCATCTGGAAAAGCTCTCCAGGGACGTCACCGCCCCCCCACCCCGTCCAGACACGTCACAGCCCCCCACCCCCACGTTCAGGGACATCACCGCCCCCCACGCTGTCCGGG
Source organism: Paradoxurus hermaphroditus (assembly GCA_004024585.1). NCBI lineage: Eukaryota > Metazoa > Chordata > Mammalia > Carnivora > Viverridae > Paradoxurus > Paradoxurus hermaphroditus. The sequence continues at coordinate 57,809 of PITB01009188.1, forward strand.
GACGTCACCGCCCCCCATCCCGCCCAGGGACGTCACAGACACACCCCCCACCCCCCCATCCAGGGACGTGCAGAGAACCGTGGTAGTCGGGACACGCGGGGCTGCCGGGAGACAGCTGGGCCTTTGGGACGTTCGGAGGACGGTGTGCACAGGAGAGGTTCCAGGACCAGAGCATGGGGCTGCGGGGCACCGAGACGGCGGAGAAACCGTCGTCGCTGCTCATCACAAATAGGCTCTGCCCTGTGCCTCGACTGCAGGTCCACAGGCGGGTTTCCGGTTTAGCCGGCCTCTCATCTTCCCCATTTCCCAGCCCGCCGGCGCTCTTGGCTGGGGCCCCCGAAGGCCCCTCTCCTCCTTTCCCGGGCCCCTCCGCTGTGGGGGCAGAAAGCACAGCCCCAGCAACTTCTCCAGGTGGAGAAGCCCCCGCCAGGGACGGCCCGCCCTCCGCCTTACTTCCACGCAGAAGGCCGATCCGCCCCACGCCGGCCCCCACGCCGTACCCCACCCCGTACCCCAGGCCGTACCCCGCTGCCCACTCTGACACCGGCCCCCACACACAAACGAAATAGCAGGAGGACCAGGCCCCCGAGTCTCACCCCTACTCACTGGGGCCCCTGTTTCCCCTCCAGAACTTGTCTGTCCCGGGTCCCTCCTCACACCCTCCTGAGGAAAGATCGCTCAGATCTGGGGTTAAGGTGCCCAAGTGAAGGGAAAGAAACAGACTCAGTTTGAGGAAGAAAGGAGTAGGAGGAGGAAGAGAGGGAGGAGGGGAAGAGGAGGGGGAGGAGGGGGAGGAGAAGGGATAAGACCCACGTTGTAATCCCAGCTCCCACCCCCCACCCCCCACCGGTTCTGGCGGGAGAGGCGCCCAGACTCACACCCGCCGGACCCAGGCCTGAGCCCCGGCAGGCGTCAGGACCACCCAGGGCAGAGCAGGAAGAGCAAGACTTTATGGGAAAAGTCCCGATGCTGGGGGAGGGGCAGGTGGAGGCGACCGAGCCCAGAACAGCACACTTGCACACAGTAGGCGCTTAACAAATACCTGTGAGGCCTGAACGGGCGAACGAGCAGCCGGCAGCAGCCAAGTGCGCGGGAGCAGGTGCGCTGAGCCGCGGGCGTCGCGGGGGGCGGGCCGCCAGGGCATCTCCTGAGACCCGCTCGCGCTCCACCGCGGAGAGGGCGCGCGGCCTTCCCCGCAGCCTCGCGGTGCCGAGCTCAGAGGCGAGGGGTTATTTTGAAGCTAGGAAAGGTTTAGCCCCATCCCCGGTCTCCCGGCCCTCGGTCCAGAGGCCACGGGCTCCGTCCCCGAGTGGACCTGGCACCGTCCGTCTCTGGCCCGGCCCTCTCGAAGAAGTCGCGTGGCTGGGGAGTTTTGCCCCCAGCCATCGTGGTGGCCTCGAGAACCACAGGCACGAGGCAGACCCGCTCCAAGCACTTCTCACATATTAACTCACTTAACCCTCACGACAGCCGTGTTCTCCTCCGCATTTCACAGTCGAGAAGACGGGGAGGGGGAGGAGTCTCCCCAAGGCCACGTGGTGCGTGCTGGGGACCATGGGCTTCAGGCCCAGGGAGCGTGGCTTCGAGGCTGGCTCCCCGGCAGCTCCCCGGCCTCTCGGCCCAGAGCACGGGGCCGTCCGTGTGTCCATCCACCGGACTGGACACCTATCACCGACAGACCCTGGATGAGGTTCCTGTGGGAACAGGGTGGAGGAGGGCTGGGGAGGAGACGGAGGTGCCCATCACTGTGTGTGTTAGCAACATACCAGGCACACACGTGTGGCACGCAGGACACGGGCTGAGGTCAGGCTAGCGTCCGTCTGCTGCCTGCGTGTCCTGTTGACCTCACCACTGACCCCTCCCCTCTGCCAGCCTCAGCCTATCCGGCCTCCCGTCTCTGCACCCCAGACCCTTACATGCCCCCAGGAAAGCCTTTCTTCTCCCCAAACTTTACCATCATTCCAACAACGCTGCCTTTCGCCAAGGCGTAAACTCCACTTATCGACGGGAACTAATCAGATTTTCTGTGATAAATTATCCAAACCGGAGAGACAGGAGGGCTTGATTGTACCGATTAGCGATGCCATGACAGAACCATCCAAGCTTCCGCAGCCTTGGCAGCGCACCCGTGACAGGTGACGCTCCCTCCCGGCGCTTGTGTGGCCAGAACGATGAGGAGGAGCTGTCTCTCGCTGTGTTGCACCAGCGTAAACTCACACGTCGGCACGCGGGCCACTGCCCGGAGACAGCGTGAGCACCGCGCATGAGGGAGCCTTTGTGTTTCCATCTGGAGCAGAGAAAGGGAAACAGCTCTGACGCGCCGACGGTACGCACGGTTGTTGGGGTTTTCGAATACCGCCATTAATCAGAATCTTAAAACTGGGTTCCGTAAAGCTACGCTCACCATTCATTCCTTTTTATTGGACTCTGTCTGCTTTAAGCTTCCCTAAAGTTGCTACAACAAAACATCGTTGCAGACCAGAAACCAGGATGGAAGGAACACCGAGGAGTCTTGATTTCCGTCAGATTCTGAAACGAAGACGCCATCTATAGCGTCTGTTTATTACATCGCACGTCCGATCAGCCTCCGTCGTGCGGGCGAACGCCGGGCCGGCCGCATGCCTTGCTGAGAGTGGCAGCCAGTGGCTCACTGATGTCCGAGGTCTTCTCTTCTCTTTCTGGCTCCCGGAACACTGGCCTTCTCGACCCCTCGAGGTGGCCACACGGCAGAACGTGGGCCGTGGGTCCGCGCACGGTCCGCACGGAGCGTCGAATGGCCAGCGTGGGGCTGCCGTCACTCACGCCCCTTTCCCCTGGCCGCTGGGCTTGCCAGTCCTCCGGATGAGGAGAACGCGACCCCAGAGGGCGCCCTGCGGACGTCCCGTGGACCCGCGGATGCGGCCAGAAGCGAGGTGCCGGGGCGGCGGATTCTACGGCACCAGACGCTCCGCCCTAATCAAAGTGCCCACCATGTCCTGGGCACCGTTCAAAACCCTTTAGCTGAAGCAGCTGATTACTTTTAATATTTATTTCGAGAGAGACATTGTGAGCAGGGGAGGGGCAGAGAGAAAGGGAGACAGAGAATCGGAAGCAGGCTCCAGGCTCAGCACTGTCAGCGCAGAGCCTGACGTGGGGCTGGAACTCACAGACGGTGAGATCATGACCCGAGCTGAAATCAAGAGTTGGACGCTTAACCAACTGAGCCACCCGGGCGCCCCTGAAGCCACTCGTTTTGTGCCCAGAGCAACCCTCTGCTGCTTCTTCCTGGTTGACAGACGCAGAAACGGAAGCACAAGTAGAAAGTAACACTAAATAGAAGGAAAGATTATGACACCCTGCACCACAACGCTTTCAATGACATAAGGTGTTTTCTAAAGACCAGATTCCATTTTTCCGGCCTTGAATATGCTGTTTTACCCTCACGGTTGGCTTCCTGCTTCCCGACAGGGAAGGGTGTCTCAACTGAAAACAGAACGCAGACCACGCAGCTCACCAGTAGGCGTGGGACGCTCGCGTGTACCAGAGTCGACAAAGAGGACATTGGGGTCCACGGGTCACTAACCGCTACGGGCTTACAGCTGCGTCCGCCTCCTGGGCCACCTCCGTAGCCGCGTTTCCCCGGCTGCCCACAGCCGCCAGCTGGCCACGACAGCAGGGGTCAGGCTGCGCTTCTGGAAACCCAAGGGTCCCCAGGGGAACCTCGGGAAGAGAGGCGGGCGTGCTCCCCGCCCAGCCCCTGCTCCCCAGGGCTCCTGTGCTTCCCGGATTCACAGACTGGACTTCTGGTTTCTGTCTTATATGAAGACGCACTCACGCGGCCTGAGTCGGGCGGGAGCCCGCTGGTGTGAAACAGCCCCGAGCCGCGGAATGGCCCAGAGCAGGGCTGTGTTCCCTCCTCGCTCCCGAGCCATGTGACCTCGGCTCGGGCACGGTGGCCATCCTCCCCGCTGCCTTCGGTTCCTCGGGGGCGACGTGAGCCGCAGGAGGCCGGCCAAGCCTGCCCGGAGCGTGGGAAGTCGCCCCCTCCGCACGCCTGGCCGCCGTGGGATGGGAAACGCAGCGAGCGGACCACGTCTTGGAGGCTGGTCAGCGGACAGCCCGCATCACCTCCCGCGTGAAAAGGAGGCAACACACGAGATGACTTCTCTGTCCCGTCACCTCGGTGCTCGTCTTGAAAAGATTCGCGGTGTTTTCTCACTCAGCTTCGGGCGGAGGCGACGGGACTGGGTTGCTGACCAGCGGACGTCTAACGTGACCCGCTTCCAATCCGGCAGAACTCCCGGTCGGCCGTTCGCTCCGTCCCAACTGCAAATTCCGCGTTAGTTACCTCCAGCGTAGTCATCTTCAAGGCCGTCCCCCGGCCGCCGGGATATCTGAATTAATCACACGCTCCGGCGCTCGGAGAACATCTCGGGCCCCGGGCTTTCCCTCCAGGCTCTGAAGCTCCGCAGAAGCACCCGGGAGGGACCCCAAACGAGATCTGAAGATACCCATCGGCCTCAATTAAGAGGAGCAGCCTGTGCAAGGAAACGGAGCCGCAGGGAATCGGGAGCTTCCGCTCGTCTTTTCGCAGCGGCAGCGGCGTCTGCACGGGACGGGGGCTGCGGGCAGAGGGGGCTCCAGCAGGAAGGGCTGCTCTGTCAGGCGCGAAGTTCCCTGCCTTCCAGAACCCGGCCCGGGTTTGCATCCCTCCAGGCGGGGCCGGGCAGCCGGCTTCCTGTGCCACCAAAGCAGAGGGTGTGCGTCCCGCGGTGAGACTCCTAGGCCCCACGGCAAGGGTTTCTTTGCCTGTGAGCGTGGCCCCAGCAGACGCGGGCCCAGGGGCCGCTCAGAGTGTGCTTTTAAAAAATAATACTAATTTATTTAAATTCAAGTTAGTTAACATCTCGCGTAATGTGGATTTCAAGAGTAGAACCCAGCGATTCAACACCTACAGCAACGGCCAGGGCTCATCCCGACAAGCACCCTCCTGAGTGCCCACCCCCCACCTAGCCCACCCCCCACCTGCCTCCCCTCCAGCTGCCCTCAGTCTGTTCTCTGTGTTTAAGGGTCTCTTATGGTTTGCCTCCCTCTGTATTTATTATCTTTTTCCTTCCCTTCCCCTACGTTCATCTGTTGTGTTTCTTAAGTTCCACATATGAGTGAAGTCATGTAATATTTGTCTTTCTCTGACTAATTTCGTTTAGCATAATACCCTCCGGTTCCATCCACGTCATTGCAAATGGCAGGATTTCATTCTTTTTTTTTTTCTAATACTCCATCGTATATAGATGTCGCATCTTCTTTATCCATTCGTCAGTCGATGGACACTTGGGCTCTTTCCGTACTGTGGCTATTGTCGATAGCGCTGCTGTAAACATTGGGGTGCATGTGCCCCTTCGAAACAGCACACTGTATCCCTTTGGGGAAATACCTAGCAGTGCTGTTGCTGGGTCGTAGGGTGGCTTTATTTTCAACTTTTTGAGGATCCTCCATGCGGTTTCCCAGAGCGGCTGCACCGGTTTGCACGCCCGCCAGCGGCGCGAGGGGGTCCCCTTTCTCCGCGTCCTCGCCAACACCTGTTGTTTCCCATGTCCCGTCACCCACAGGCAGAGCTGGTCAGAAACAAGACAGGCGACTCTGGGTGCCGCCTGAAGTCTCCCCCAAACCTGACCCTTCAGAGGTGATCGGGGTCGCTCATTCCTCCCCTGCCGCCCACCGGCTCCACGGGGCGAGCTCACACTCGTGTGGAATGGGCTGGCTGCGTCTTTAAAAGAATAATATGTCAAGGTCTTACTTAGTTTTGTGCGGGGACCAGGTTTTAGCTGAATAAACAGAATCGACGACCAAAGGCAGACTAGACAAACGCAAAACCGGGCCCGTCTTCAACAGCTGGGCTGTAAGTAGGAAAGAGGCTCCGGGTGCTTCCCGGCACGGCACTGTCCCCAAATCCGCTTGTGACTTTTCCCTGCATTTCAGTGAAACGGCCAGCCTCGACGTTCTCCTCCCGGTAACTTCCCCCAGGACCCACGCAGAGACGCCCCCAGGCCTCACGACAAGTGCCTGCGAGACGGGAAGGAGAAAGGAAAACCAGGCTCGGTGGGGACACAGCAGGCAGCCCCAACGGGACACGGGCACGGGCAGCGGGGACACAGACGCAGGGTCACCGCCCTCGCCGGGCGGCCCTGCTCCAGGGGAAGGGGCTGCCGCAGCCAGAATCCCCCCCTCCATCCCTGCCCCCACTCCGCCCTCCAGAGAGAGCAAATAGGAAACCGGCGAAGCCTCTGGAAGCCGCCCTCCCCCCGCCCCCCGGGAGCGGTGTTCCCAGGGGGAAGCCGGGCTGTGCAAAGGAGGTCCCTTCCCGCCCCGGGACGAGAACACCGGAAGGTAGGGCTCACGCCGCGTCACGCGTCGCCGTGAGAGACGAGGACAGCAGCAGCGGCCCGCCCGGAACGGAGGCCTGCCAGCCACACGTCTGTCCCGCCTGCCGCGGGGGCCGGGGGGCCCGTACCTCCCGGGGCGGCACCCAGCCAACGGCCTCCCTTCACCCACCGAGCGTCCTCAGCAAGAGCCTGCAGACTGCGGCCCGCTGGGTCTCGTCCTGCCCTCCTGCGGCCGCCCCTCGGAGCAGCCCTCCGTGACTTCTCTTCCCCGCGTCGCCCCTCGCCCCCAGGTGTTCGAACCGTGCACGCGGCCTGACCCCCCACGTCTGCCCGCTGCCCGCAGCGCGCCCCTGCCGCCCCGGGACTCGCCGCAGGTAAGGGACGCGGCCCAGCAGGCCGGCCACGCGCCAGCTCCGCGCCGTCTGCTCCTCCCCCTGCCACGCCACCGCTCTCTGTCCCTCTGCGGCTCCCGGAGCCTTCCCTCCTCTGCACGACCCCGTTGCCCTCCTTCGGGGACGGCCGGACTCCAAGGTTCCTGCCCGCGGCGGCCCTGGCACCCCCTGTATTCGTCGCCCCAAACCACCTGCGAGACCAAATCCCAGCCCCGGCCGGGTGGGCAACGCCTTCCGAGACTCCGTCCTCTCTGCCCGCCCAGCCTGGCCCAGCACGTCCCGCCTGCAGACAGCGGCCCTCACCGTCCCATGAGCCCTGTCCGCGGACACCCTCTCCACGCGTGCGCACGCGGCCCAGCCTCCCCAGCGCCAACCAGACGATGGGGACAAGTCTCTGTCCTTCTCTCTCGTTCCTACGAACCGGACGCCACGCGAGCTCCCGTGTCACTTCACCTCGAGGCTCCGAGTGTCTCAGGCCAAAGTCCCTCCCCCCTCCTCATACTTCTGGTGCCGTTTGTGGGCTATGCTATTAATTTGGTGGCCCTCGCTGGCGTGACCTGTCATCACCACGGTGTGGGCCTCTTCAAGAAACAGAGAGATAAATGACTAGTGATAAATGGGAAAGTGGATCCAATCACTCACCCAATCGTTCTAATAATTTCCGAGTTATCGACAGACATCTGAAAATGGTCTGACTTCTGGTTGACACGGGCGTTCCCAGAAGATGCTCCAGCCCGGGCCCCGACTGGACGTGGGGACCCCGCAGCGTTTCCGACAACATCCTCATTGGTGACTCGTCATCGGGCGACTCTCTTCTCCATCCAGAAGTTCTTCTGACGTCACCAACGTCGTTCGTGGTGCAGAAGCCCGAGTCGGCGTCTGCCCTCCGGCACCAGCGCCACACACATATCCCCGCCCTAGTGACACCCTTCGACATTCCGCGTGCCCCGTCTCTACCGCAAGGCTAACCATGAACCCTGGCTGTCGCATTGTCACGTTTAATTAGCTGGCTGCATTGTCTCCATCTGGAGAGGCTCACTCGTCCTTTGACCTAGTTTCAGAATCCCAAAAATGCCAAAACCTTAACGCTTCATTTTATGTTCTTAGCTTTTCAAATGAAACCACGCACGAGTGCATTTTTACAGAATTTATCAGACAAGCGGGTCGCACTTCCTCTTGGAAGTGACACTTCGCATTTCATTTCAAGCCTCATGATCTCATTTCTTCCCTCGAATGGCGCCTCCCACTTTTCCTTCAAAGACTCGTTTGTCTATTTTATATTTTCATTGACTCGAGACGTTTTTACGCCCATCCACCAGGCACGAGGTAGCGTTCGGGCGCGTGGGAGGCGTCGGCGGTGCAGTCAGACGCAATAAGGAGAACGCGCTCTGCCCCGGAGGGCCCCACGGTGGGGAGGAAAGAAAACGAATATTGAACCGGGCGAGAAAGAAAGTGCTGCGTGTGTCCAGGAGCCGCGTGCTGCGGGGAGACTCCCAGGGCAGGGGAGCGCCGGCGGCAGGTCTCGCCTTCGAGACACACACGCGGAGGGTTTCCCCACCCGTGCTTCAGCAGCTGAATCGGGTCTCCTCCCCGAGTGCGGAGGACAGTGCTCGCAGGACTGCCGGAGGGTCGTGTTTAGAAAGCCAGTCTTTGAGTGTGTAACCACCCCCGCCGCACACTGTTTATTTGAGAGGCCGCACGACCTGGGTCCCCATTAAGGCTCACTCGTCCTTCCGACTTCCATCACGCGGAGTGTTTGGTCCCCTCTGCCACTGCCTCGATGCACAAAGCAAGTGTGACATGTGGTCGTTTTGACGATCTAAATTAACACATCTGGAGATTTTTATGAAAATTTGGTAGATACAACATACTCTCTCTCTACAATTAATTATAATTAAATTGCAATTACAGTGTAATTATAACTACATGGACACTGTTTACACGTCCCCGATGTGTTTCATTTGGGAAGATTTTCCACCGAAATCTTCGAAATGATTTTGCTCAAGCACTAATAATAACGACCCGTGTGTAGCTACGGGAACCCCTTCTGAACGCACGAAATCAACCAAACCGTTCGACTCTCTTCAAAGTCCTGTAGTTTGCACTTCAAATACACGATTACAATATCCTTAAATGAAAGAGACGGAGCGTGACCCGTAACGGTGACGGTTGAGATTTTGCCGCCTTGGTTTGTAAGTTTTCCCAAAAGCTGTTTTCACGTTTCAGCAGGTGCCTGGTTCCCATCAGCGGCCTGGGCACCTAGATCACGAGGACCCGCCTCCGTCAATGTTACTTTTCTCAAGTTCCGGTGAACGTCTCACGGCTAAAATGCCTGATTCCTTTTAGCCGCAGAGAAGGGGGTGTTAAAGATCATGATAGTACTTTCTACATGGTTTTCATTTGCTTTATCAACATCTTTTCATCCAAGTTTTCCCTAGTTTTTAATATTCTAAAGGCTTACTCTATGACGCTGACTCACGATATTCTTTCAAATTTATCCTCATGAATTATCGTAAGTGTTCTCTGCGTCAGCCAGGAGCCTTTATCGGAACATGATTATCCTTGCGCTAAAATATGTAGACAATTAACGTTTTCAATTTTCGATTTTTTTAAGTTTATTTCGAGAGAGAGAAACAGAGGACACTAGTTGAGAGGGGCAGAGAGAAGAAGAGAGAGAATCCCAAGGAGGCTCCACGCTGTCAGCACAGAGCCCGCCACGGGGCTTGAACTCACAACCGTGAGACCATGACCTGAGCCAAAACCTTAGCTGGTGAGCCACCCAGGTGCCCCGGCATTTTCAGTTGTTCACGTTACAAATGTTGGCACCATTTGCTTCTGCATTTAGATCAGTATCAGTAAGCCGCTCACAATTCGTTGAAAGAATCAAATTGTTTTCAGTTCCAGAATACACTCCCGCGTAACACCAAACCTCGTTCCGAGCCGGTCTGGCATTCGCCCGGCGTCCGGAGGTGTTCCCAGCAGCGGCTGCTGTCACTTCTCCCTGGCTCCTGCCTCCCCGAGGATCTGAACATCCACACCCACGAGATTTAAAGGGACGCTGATGCACTCGCCCAGAGTGGCGTTTGCTTAGATTTTATGACAAATCCTGTAGTTACCGCTTACACAGGACATATGGTGCCCCACAAAAGTCAAACGAAGGGTTTCTCAAACACCAGCGAGACGGGAAGCGCATTTACCTGACGGTCTGTAATGCCAGCGTGACCCGATGAGTCCGCATTAGGGCTCCTGTTAGCATGAAGTGCTACGCCCTCGTGGCTGCTGTTTTGCTATTTACGGCCTCCGTGGAGACAGTTCCGTGTCTTTGCCACGGCGGTTCCTGACAGAATGTTGCTTTTACATCCAACTAAGAGGGCAAGGGGTTGGCTCTCCCCACGCGCTCCCGGGACCACCTCCAAGTTCCAGCGGAAGGCTTGCCCCTGACCCAGCGGGCACTGGCGTCGACACGCCTCCGGGGCCTTGTCTCGGCTGTGCCTCTCTGGGCCGGGACCTGACGGCACGTGTGGTTCTATGCAGGCCTTTCCCGGGGGGTTCTGGGATGTGTTAGTCACCCTGGCGTCTTAGGTCGACACGCTTCAGTACTGGGCCAACAAAAATCCTCATCCCTTTCCCCGGTTTCCTTCCTCGAATGTTTCCAGGCGGGGCCCTGGGCGGCTCAGTCGGTTGAGCATCTGACTCTTGGTTTCAGCTCAGGTCGTGATCTCACGGTTCTGAATTCGAGCCCCAAGTCAGGCTCTGTGCTGACGGTGTGGAGCCTGCTTGGAATTCTCTCTTTTTCTCTCTCTCTCTGCTCCTCCCCCATGCTTGCTTGATCTCTCTCTCAAAATAAATAAATAAATAAACTTAAAAAAAAACCTGAATTTTTTGAGGATAAACGAGAAGATGCATTCGAAGCGCCTGGTTCATCTCAAGGACTAAGCAAACATTAGCTGTTATTATAACTGCTCGAACCAGAGCTCCAGGTATCACCTGGGTTTCCCCCAGACCCTGGTTGTCAGTGGCGCTCAGTCCACGTGTTGTTTTCATCTGTCCGACGGGAGAGCCCCTGCTCCCCCCCGGCCTCTCC